>SJYC01031387.1:0-39889 GCA_006408675.1 Madoqua kirkii | reverse complement strand
CAACCCCAGAATATGAGAAGGTCCTGATGTGCTTTCCAAACCATAAACAATTCCTTATGTTCAGCACAGGTTTGGTGGGGGAGGGGGGTGGCTAATTAACAATGCTACTCATCATATGGAGTCTAATGAACTACATGTACTCTGTACACACTGTTATTTTCCATTATCAGTTTTGCCGAGGACCGGCTTCCAAGACAATCTAGAAGGCTATGAGAATATAAATGATAAAATAATACTTATCAAATCCTTACTTTATTCTCAGCTCTTTACATGTGCAATAGCTCATTTAATGCTGAAAACAATGCCATGAGGAGGGGACCAGCATATCCTCTATCTTATAGAGGAGGAAATGGGCTCAGAGAGGTTAAGGAAGTGCCCCAAGATCACAGGACCAAGAGCCAAGATTCAAATCCAGGCAACACAGACCCACAGACCATGCACTTATGCACCAGCTATTGTGGGTGTAGTCAGGGAACAGGAGGAGGAGACAGAAAAAGAAGAGGCATGGGGGCCGGGGATGTACTGAAGGTGAGGCTTGGGTAACATTCCCTGTGAATCTCCCAAAGCCAGAAGGGAGAATTCTACTCCACTTCTACAGACTGAAAAAATGCAGAGAAAATTAAAAAACAAAAACCCCCTCAGAAGGAGGGGAGAGAAGAGTGTTAATGGCAACATATCAGTGAGATAGATGCTGTGGTTTATGCTCTTTGTCTTTTCTCTCTGGCTCCCCTAGCAACAGCGAAGTAGTATCAGTGTCAACGCAAGTAACGTGCTGACTTAACTGTTCCTCCAGGCAGCATCACTGCTAAACAGAAACGCATGCTGATTTCTGCTCCGTTAAGCAAGGAAACATCATCAGAGTCTGCCCAGTGGAAAAAAGGCAAAAAGCAGACAGAAAGATGTTTAAATTTCAAGGTTATGTAAGAAGAGAGAAGAAAGAACAGGTTGTAAAAAAAAAAAAATTTTTTTTAATACTAAGCTACTGACAAATCCTAACACTCACCAACACAGAGAGCAAAAGAAGTAAAGGTGGGGCACTGAGCCTGTTTTGCCACAGCATATTGCTGCTGCCACATTTTTCTAGAGTGTCTGAAAATATCAGGCTTTAACATACACATGCATTATTTTTTGAGACGTGTGTGTCTATAGCCTCAGGGTTAAGAAACAAACAACTCTGTTGCCATGAGCTCATACTATAGTCAGTGTAAATTGTTTCCCCTCCTTATGTATAATGTTTCTAATTAGGACTATTATGGAGGATGAGCTTTGTGGGCTGTTGAATTGGCTCTTTGTGCTAATTGCAAACAGAGGGCTCAGTACCGGCCTGTGCTCGCTGACCTGCTTCTTAGAGGCCTCGCTAGATGGAAAGGGTGGCCCCTGGCCCAGCTCTGAATGTCCCATATTGAGAAACACTCAGGGGGGTGCACTTTCACCCCTCACCACACCTGTCATTAAAAACAAGATGTTCTCCAAGGTACGTGAATAGACAGTGACGGGTTTCTAGTCTGCTGTTTCACTCCAGTAAGACCTGTATGTTGTGATGTGATTTCTTTTGTGTTATGACTCCTACTCATTTTATGCAAAACATTGGGTTTAAGCTATGTTACGTAGTTCAAAATGCAGCCACAGTGGCCAACGTGAGCTTGAATGTTAGTTGCTTTGAAATGTCTGCCGTAAGACTGCGAGCATCTTACAGTGATAAACTAAGAGCATTGCTTTAGGTAAAGAATTTATTTGGTAGCACTTGCAGAAGGATTTCACTGGACAGAAGGATAGTGTCAAGACTCTAGGGTGTAACTTTTACACTGCTGGTAGACTCCTTAAAAAGAGACCACTGAGCCTGTGGATTTAAAGCCTCTTCACTGGAGGACCCGATTCCACAACACTGAGAGCCTTGTGGGGCAAGCTCCCCGAGGCTCTGTCAGAGACGAGGGTGACTTCCTGCTCCCTCTTAGCATGGACCTGCTCCCGGGCAGGGAACCATTGTTCCTGCTGAGATGCCTCCTTCCAGGTCTTCTTGGAATGACTGTTAGCCCCTTTTCTGTTTTCCTTCCTTTGACAAACCTATGTTATTGGCTAATTGTGTACAAGAAACTGGGTGACTTGTGAATTGAATGTTGGCTGTGTTTCTTATATCTCCAGTCCTGGGATTCTCAGCTGGCCTCACTACTGAGCACTTCAACAAACACTTTAATTATAGGAGTCCAACCTGAGTTCCAAAGGAGATCAGTCCTGGATGTTCATTGGAAGGAGTGATGCTAAAGCTGAAACTCCTATACTTTGGCCACCTCATGCGAAGAGTTGACTCATTGGAAAAGACTCTGATACTGGGAGGGATTGGGGGCAGGAGGAGAAGGGGATGACAGAGGATGAGATGGCTGGTTGGCATCACTGACTCGATGGACATGAGTTTGAGTGAACTCCGGGAGTTGGTGATAGACAGGGAGGCCTGGCATGCTGCAATTCATGGGGTCTCAAAGAGTCAGACACTACTGAGCGACTGAACTGAACTGACTTCTCTAAGAGGGAACTATGTGCCTAAAAGGAGTAAGGTGAACAGTAAACACTGGCCTCTCACTCTGCATTGAGAACTATGGGAATGTCCTACTTTGCTGTCTGTGGGGTGAGTGAGCCAGGCTTCCACTCCCTGCAACGCTGAGGCCTTGGAGAGAGGCTCTGACACAGAGGGTATGGCTATCCCTGCTCCCTGTGTCTCTGTGCAGGTCAGAGACACTGGAGAAATCAGTCCTCAGCCACCTGAGGAGCAGGCTGTGAGCAAGTGATTTCCTTCCATAGGTCAACCTCCCTCATCCTTTTAAGAACTACCTCAGTGATGCCAGGCCCTGTGCCCTTCCTGGGTCTGGCTATGGTGGGAGAGGCAGAAACACAGTATTGACTTGGCTCAGAGATCTCCACAACCTTGCTCTCCAAAGACCAAGTAAAGATGCATTGTTGATCTAAAAAATTTTTCAAAATTTTCCATTGTGAAACCTGGAGACACCACAGTACCCAGGAGGTGTCAAGATTTCACAGAGGGCAGAGGCTAGTCCTAAAAATCTTCCCCCAGGGGATTCTGATCCACCCAGATGGGGTGAAGGTAGCGGTCTTAGACCGGCTTCCCATGTCCCAGGCCACTGTATCACTGCCTTGTCCAGGCTGCAGAGTCAGGGGAGCCCAGCCCACAGAGCAAAAGCCGCACTGGGAGGAGCCCAAGATGGGGCCTGCGAGCCTGCCACCCCAGAAAAAAAAGCCCATTATGGAGGCCCCAAGGCAAACCTCAGACAACAGGCAGATCCCTCTGCCCACTTGTCCATCGGCAGCTCCCTGGGGACTGCAAACGGAACAGGGCAGTAGGGCCCCGGAGCCAGCAGGATGTGGGGCTGTGGATAGTCTGGCTGCAAACCAGGCCGAGGAGGCGGCAGTGGATTGCTGCTCTGCACCACAGAGGCCCTTGTGCCTTATGCCCGGTGGTTTCCCAAGGCCCATCTGGATGGCCCTACCCGTGACCTAGTTTTCTACCTAGGCTGAAATGTGAAAAACAAGTATAGCATAAAGATTTCACTAAGCACACTTGCTCAGTTTTAAAGAATTGCCATTTTTCTGGTACCGTGTCCTTTCTATATTTGTGGTAGAAGAAAGACACTTTCTTTTAAGAAACAGATTAGGGGCTGTTTTGGTGGTCCAGTGGTTATGAATCTGCCTTGCGATGCAAGGGACGTGGGTTCGATCCCTGGCCCAGGAAGATCCCACATGCCACGGAGCAGTTAAGCCTGTGTGCCGTAACTACCGAAGCCTGAGCGTGCCAGAGGCTGTGCTCTGCAACAAGGGAAGCCGCTGCAGTGAGAAGCCTGTGCGCCACCACCGGGGAGCAGCTCCCACTCTCTGCAACTAGAGAAAGCCTGCTCGCAGCATCGAAGACCCAATGTGGCCAGTCAGCGAATTCTATTTTTAAAAAGACGGATTGGATAGTACACTAGAGGATAACGTTCTTGATTTTGCTTTTCAATATTCCTATTTATCAAAATTAAGTATGACAATACTAGGTTTTTTCCTCCACTTTGTGTGTGTGTGTATACAGTAGATAAAAATGGTCACAGATTCTTTGGCACTTCTCCCACTAAGAGGTGTATCTAATTTGCTTCCCTTGGGATGTGGGAGGGCCTTAGTGACTTGCTCGGCTAAAAATGTATATAAAGTAATAAACTTACTTTATTAAAAATGCAGTCAGTGTGACATTCAAGAACTTCTGAAGCAAAGTCATTGGAAGCCTTGTAGCTTCTTCCTGATGCTGTTAGGAACCCCAAGCAGCCATAAGAAAAGGCCCAGTGAGAGAGAGAGATCAACGCCTCAGCCAGTAATGCTGGTGAACTCATAGCTGGTAGCCAGCACCAAGTTGCCCGGAATTGAGGAAACCCTTTTGGAAGTGGACCCCACGGCGCCAATGGAACTGCTACAGCTGATCCCACATGGAGCGGAGATGAGTCCCCACCAAGCCCTGCCCAGATTACGGGTTTGTGAGGGAAATAAATGATTTTTGCTGTTTAAGCCATTGAGTTTGAGAATGAGTTCATTCCACTGAAACAGATGACCAGAACAGCTTGCTTGTCTAAATGGTTTGTGAAATTCAACAGTCACTCACATTGTTTACTAACATCTGTATTAGGCAAAATAATACCTGCCCCCAAAGGTATCCAGGTCAGATTTGTTGCAACCCCATGGACTATAGCTCATCAGGCTCCTCTGTCCATGGGATTCTCCAGGCAAGAATACTGAAGTGGCTTTCCATTTCCTCCTTTAGGGCGTCTTCCCAACCTGGGGATTGAACCCAAGTCTCCTGTGCCTTCTGCACTGACAGGTGGATTCTGACCCCTGGGCCGCCTGGGAGGCCCTCAGGGAGCGAGGCCTGGCGCCTTTGCTTTTTGACTGGGGATGTACTATGTGCAGTGTTTCTGGCACTTGTGCCCCGAATGAGAGCTGCAATCTGGTAATTATTTGTATGAAGTCAGCCAGGTTGCATCATAGAATTCTTGGGTATTTGTTATTTAGCCCGGAACCCCCACGGACCCAAAGCTGTTCTTTGACAAGAATATAGAAGCAGTTTTTAGTCTGGTGGAGAGCTGGCTTCCACCTGTGGGCAGAAATCCTGTAGGAAACCTCCCTTCCTCCTCCGTGGGACCCAGAACTCTCGGCAGTTGGCTGTTTCAAGCACGTCTGTATCAGTCGCTTGCATTCTAGTTTGACTACAGGCCCAACTTGTCCTTTCCTACAGTTATTAGCATTTTGGACCTTGTGTCTCTAGTGTAAGTGGTTGCTTTTTGTTAAGAGCATTTGGGACAGGGTAGAGAGGGATCCCACACATCCCAGACCCAGGCGTGGAATCCCGCTGCTCACCAGCACCAGCTCAGTGGGTGTGCTTCAGCCACCTCAAGATTATTCTCCAAACAAGTCCACTCTGGGCCAGACTCAGGGAGAAGAAATGGTGTCATAGAGCTGTGAGCCAGAGCTTTGGGGGAAAAAGGGAGATCAGTAAGGAGAGAAATTACTCTGTCTATCAACTGCCATTTCCTTCTGCAAACTGCAGGACAAGATATAAGTGCCCTAAAATTACTTCTTAAATCTCCAGCAGCGCTTTCGGAGGTAGGCCAGTTCCGGTCTCTCATCAGCAGAGACTACCCCTCTCAAATGCACAGTAACCTTATTCAGTATTTGGAGCTGGAGCAACTTTTTACTTATAAAAATGTTCAAGGTCTCTGCTAAGAACAGGGAATGCATTAGTACTCAGGAATTTCTCTTCTCTGCACATGCCAGGCCATTTTTAAAAATTGCCACTGTGATGACTTCATCATCACATTTCCTTCTAAGAGGAGCTAAGTACCACGCAAATTACAAAACTTGATTCTTGTTTACATGCAAAAGCATTTCCATGCAGGAACGGCTGGGGATGTTGAGAGGCGCCTGATTTCCACTGAGAACTCTCCTTAACTCCTTCTTGGTTATTTGTGGGAAGAAGGAGGGGGCGTCATACAGTAAACATCTATCTACTATTTACTATTTTTTTGTTGTTTCATACTTTTATTTCATCTTTTACTTCATAGAAAGTGAGAAACGTTTTTACTTTATGACTCTTTCACCCAAATCAGTGCTTCTTCCCCTCCCTATCTACACAGGAAATACTGAAGGAAAATTCTTTGTGTTTTCTTTAACAATATCTTAATTCTTGTTGAATTAAACTATGTTCATTATTGAAATTTAAGAGGAAAATAAACTACCCATCATTCCAGGATCCAGACACAATTATTCTTCATGATGTAGATTACTTAGATAAAATCCACTAGGTTGTGATGTATTAACCTTTTGTTTATACTGTTGGATTTGATTTGCTAATATTTTGTTAAGGATTGTTGCACGTATGTTCATGTGGAATTTGGGTCTGTACTTTGATTTTTTGAAATATCTTTTTCTAGCTTTTTTACCAGCCTTCTCAGGTCAGTCTCCAACAAGAGT
Organism: Madoqua kirkii; assembly: GCA_006408675.1. NCBI lineage: Eukaryota > Metazoa > Chordata > Mammalia > Artiodactyla > Bovidae > Madoqua > Madoqua kirkii. The sequence goes on along the minus strand of SJYC01031387.1, from coordinate 33,385 downwards.
CCTTCTGCCATATGTCCTTCATGCCAATAGAACAAAACTGAATTTGGTTCAGAAGCAAAGGAAATTTTTTCTTTAATCAAAGAAGTTGTTATTGTTCAGTTGCTATGTTGTGTTTGACTGCTTGTGACCCCATGGACTGCAATAGGACAGGCTTCCCTGTCCTTCACTATCCCCCAGTTTGCTCAGATTCATGTCCACTGAGTCAGTGATGCTATCTAACCATCTCATCCTCTGCCGCCTTCTCTTTTTTCCTTAAATCTTTCCCAGCTTCAGGGTCTTTTCCAGTGAGTCTGATCTTTGCATCAGGTGGCCAAAATACTGGAGCTTTAGCTTCAGCATCAGTCCTTCCAATGAATATTCAGGGTTGATTTTTGTTAGGATTGACTACTTTGATCCCCTTGTAGTCCAAAGGACTCTCAAGAATCTTCTCCCATACCACAAATTCAAAAGCATCAGTTCTTGGGTGCTCAATCTTCTTTTTGGTCCAGTTCTCACACCTTTTTGGTCCAGCATCTCACTACTGGGAAAACCATAGCTTTGACATTTGTCGGCAAAGTGATGTCATTGCTTTTTAATACACTGTCTAGGTTTATCATAGCTTTCCTTCCAAGGAACAAGTGTCTTTTAATTTCATGGCTGCAATCACCATCCCCAGTGATTTTGGAGCCCAAGAAAATAAAATCTGTCACTGCTTCCACTTTTTCCCCTTCTATTTACCATGAAGTGATGGGACTGGATGCCATGATCTTAGTTTTATAAATGTTTAAACCAGCTTTTTCACTCTCCTCTTTCACCTTTATCAAGAGGCTCTTTAGTTCCTTTTCACTTTCTGCCATAAGGGTGGTGTCATCTGCATATCTGAGGTTATTGATATGTCTCCTAGCAATCTTGATTCCAGCTTGTGCTTCATGCAGCCTAGCGTTTCTCATGATATACTCTGCATAGAGTTAAATAAGCAGGGTGACAATATACAGCCTTGGTGTACTCCTTCCCCAATTTTGAACGAGTCTGTGTTCCATGTCTGGTTCTAACTGTTGCTTCTTGAACTACATACAGGTTTCTTAGGAGACAGGTAAGGTGGTCTGGTATTCCCACCTCTTGAAGAATTTTCTACATACACAAAGAATTTTCCACAGTTTGTTGTGATCCATACAGTCAAAGGCTTTAGTGTAGATAATGAAGCAGAAGTAGATGTTTTTCTGGAGTTCCTCTGCTTTCTCTATGATCCAGTGAATGTTGGCGATTTGATCTCTGCTTCAGTGCAAGCTTGCACTCAAGAGCACAAGCTCTCTCTCATAGACTGGGCCAGTCGGCTTAATAGGCTTCTCCTTAACTGGGGAGGGGGCAGAGTGCTCTTGGAGCCTTTGCAGCTTGCGCTAAAGATTGCAGTGTGCAGATGAAGTCTCTCTGCACACAGCCTGCGGAGCTAAGCTGTCCGCTGCAGGTGTTGCACACTAGGAACCCTGGTCTGAAGTTCTCGGTAGGAGGCCTCTCTGCATGGTGCACCTTGTGAGCAAGTGAAACCAGAAGAAATAAAAAGGAAAAGAAAAAAAAAGTTAGACTATATTACCCAGATTCTATTTTTATTTCCTGGTAATTGTTCATTGGCTTTGCTGGTTAGAATTTTGGTATCAGGGTTTGTCATTGTTCGGTGCCTAAATCCTCTCCAATTCTTTGCGACCCCATGGACTGCAGCATGCCGGACTTCCCTGTCCTTCACTGTCTCTGGGAGTTTGCTCAAATTCATGTCCATTGAGTTGGTGATGCCATCGAACCATCTTATCAGGGCAATGCTGCCCTAATAAATTGAGTTTGGGATGTGTTTCCTCCTCTATTCTGGAAAAGATTGTGTAGAACTGGTATTATTTCTTCCTTAAATGTGATTAGAATTTACCAGTGAAATTGTTGTTTATGCAACTTAAAACTCCTTTATTAACTCCCAGTTCTGTTTGAGAGACATCTGGACATGGTGTGACTGGGTTTTGTGCTCTGGTTCTTATGAGGCCGAAAACTATTAGGTGTCCTCCTCGGATCCTGAGGTTCTCTTCTGAGCTGAACTGATGAGTCAGAACTCAATTTCTTGCAGCTGTAGGACTGAGCATCCTGTGTCCTTGATGGCTATCGGCTGGAGCCCACGTTCCATACTCCTGGTCATGTGACCCTCTCAGTCTTTGAAACATGCAGTGGAGAATCTTTCTGTAGCTTTCCATACTCTTGGTCACATGACCCTCTCAGCCTTTGAAACATGCAGTGGAGAATCTTTCTGTAGTAGTCTGCTAGGGCTGCCACAACAAAATACCACAGAACGGGTTGCTTAAAACAAGGAAAGTTTTATTTTCTTGCAGTTCTGAAGTCTACACGTCCAAAATCAAGGTGCTTTCTGGGTTGGTTTCTGGTGAGAACCTCTCTCCCTGGCTTATAGACGTCTGCTTTCTTGCTGTGGCCTGACATGGCCTTTTTTCTGTGCGCCTGCAGAGAAGGTCATTGTCTAGTGTTTCTTCCTCTTATAAGGACACTGACTAGGTTACATTAAGGCCCCACACTTGTGATCTCATTTAACCTTTATTACCTTATTATAAGCCCTGTCTCCAAATACAGTAGTATTGGGGTTAGGGTTTCAACACAGAAAATTTGGGACAGACACAGTTCAGTCTGTACTGTTCCCTCGTGTGAAATTCCTCTCATGCTTCAAAACTTGCTCACTAGGGAAAGGCTACCATCTTTTAAGGGCCCATATGATTCTATCAGACCCACTGAGAATATCTCCCTGTCTTAGAGTTAATTGATTTGAGGTCTTAATTACATCTGGAAAGCTTCCTCAGAGCGGTACCTAGACGAGGTTGATTTGTTCTTGTTTTTTAGTTGAAGTATAGTTGATTTTAAATATTATTGTGTAAGTTACAGGTATACTTTGCCAACTCAGGTCTATCTAGTCAAGGCTATGGTTTTTCCACTGGTCATGTATGGATGTGAGAGTTAGACTGTGAAGAAGGCTTAGTGCCGAAGAATTGATGCTTTCAAACTGTGGTGTTGGAGAAAACTCTTGAGGGTCCCTTGGACTGCAAGGAGATCCAACCAGTCCATTCTGAAGGAGATCAGCCCTGGGATTCCTTTGGAAGGAATGATGCTAAAGCTGAAACTCCAGTACTTTGGCCACTTCATGCGAAGAGTTAACTCACTGGAAAAGACTGATGCTGGATGGGATTGAGGGCAGGAGGAGAAGGGGATGACCGAGGATGAGACGGCTGGATGGCATCACGGACTCAATGGATGTGAGTCTGAGTGAACTCTGGGAGTTGGTGATGGACAGGGAGGCCTGGCGTGCTGCGATTCATGGGGTGGCAGAGTCGGACACGACTGAGCGACTGAACTGAACTGATAAGTATACAATATGGTGATTCACAATTTTTAAAGGTTATACTCCATTTATAATTATATTAGTGAAATAATTTAGACCTAGAGTTTACTGAAAGTTTTAAACTACAAATTCAGTTACTTATTATAGCTTTATATAGAATTTCTATTTCTGCCTGAGTCAGCTTTGGTAATTTGTGTCTTTTATGATATTCCCTTAAAATTCTTTCCATTTTTATCAGATTGGGAGTGATATCTTCTCTTTTCATTGTTGATTTTGGTAATTTCTATCTTCTCACTTTCTTTTTCTTAATCACTCTAGCTAAAGGTTTATCTTTTTTTTAGTCTTCAAATTACATACTTTTGGTTTAATTGAACTGGTTTTCTGTGTTGAGTTTTTTGCTTGTTTGTTTTACTGATTTCTACACTAATCTTTGTTATTTACTTTATTCTGCTTAAAGTTTAATTTGTTCTTTTCTAATTTTGTAATGTGAATATTGATGTAGTTGACTTGTAATATTTCTTCTTTTTTAATATAGCTTCAGTGTTAATGAGTTCTGCCAACCACTGATCTAGCTGTGCTTTGTTTATTTTAAATTCATGTTTTAAAATTTCCTTTATGATTTCTTTTTTTGACCATGGGTTATTTAGATGTGCATTGTTTAAACTTCCAAATATTTGGAGATTTTCCAAGTTTCTTCTTGTTGTGATCTCTAACACTATTTCAGTCATTTAAAATTCATTTAGACTTATTTTTTGGTCTAGCATATGACCTATCCTGGAGAATGTTTCATGTGCATTTTAAAAGAATGTGTATTCTGCTCAGTTTAAGTCTTCTCTACTGTTATTCATTTTCTATCCAGTTATTCTGTCAATTATCAAAAGTTGGATATTGGAATCTCTATAGACTTGTCTAGCTTTTCTTTCAGTTCTGTCAATTTTTCCTTCATATATCTGGGGACTCTGTTGTTAGGTATATATACACTTATTGTATCTTTTGGATGCATTGATACTTTTATCATTATTGTTGGGGGCCAGCGTGAGGAACTCCGCCCATGGCAAAGGTCATGAGGAAAGGGGGCTTCGGCATACGCAAAGGCGTGACCAAGTCTCAGGAAATTCCCCTGCTCCTGAGCATCTAACCCCAAAACCAGTGTCTGTCCTGTACTCTCACCTACGGGGCCCTCTCCCCCATAACCATTCTCTCCGAGAAGGAGTAAATGTGCAGTTCCAAGGCAGTAAAAATTCCTGGGCGTGATTAGAGTGTTTCAACTTACAGGACTTCTCTGAAGGTTATCTAGCCTGTCTGTGTAGGTTCCTCCAGCCGCAACAGCCCTCCAACCATGAGAGGCACGAGATGTTTTTGACTTACTAAAGGCAAATTCTTGTGGAAAGTTAGAAATTATTAGTATAGTGGGTTGGTTGGGAATTATATTGATAAAGGGTTTCTTCAATTGTTGTGTCAATAATTGCCGCTAATTCCTTGCCCTAGGTGGGACAAGGACGTTTCAGGTTAAACCTCTCTGCGGACACATGATGGTTTACTACCTCTCAACCATAAACGGCACAGAGAGTTTTGGAGTATTTTGAGAGTCTTAATTAACATAGGGCTTTTTCTTGTCCTTGAGTCAATGATTGCCGCCAGGCCTCCATATCCTTTAGACACCTGGGAATATATTAATCAATGTATCTGGAATATAGAAAAGGAAATATAGTAGTTTTTGATGTTAGCAATATTAGACTTTTTGAGTTAATGAATTTTCTCTCTTGTAATAAATCACTGTACTTTGTTATAAATCACTGTATCCTTGCTATGTAAAAATGTAACTTTGTCACTATCTTAAGACTAAGTAGATCTTAAGAGAAACATTGATGAAAGGATTTTCATTTGTTGGACTGATGTTTGTTGCTAAAATCATATTTCCTGCCCTTATAATGAATATAACTAGCATATAGGAGAAGTAAGTATTAACCTATAGGAGAAATAAGTCTTAACCTTTAAGCATACAGGAGAAATAAGTATTAACCTATAGGAGAAATAAGTCTTAACCTTTAAGCATATAGGAGAAATAAGTATTAACCTTTAAAATTAATCATGTTAACCTTGGGTTAAATAAATTCCTTTCTTGATTTTAACTCACTACATCCCAACCCTATAGGAATGCGACTTTATTTGGAGGGTGGTGCTTGGTTTAAGGAAAAACACCCTTGGAAAAAATAAGTCTTTTGGTTATCAGAAAGAAACGGTTGTAAATGTCAGCAGGCAGAAATGGCTTGAAGATGATGTAAAACCCCCAGGACTTTTTTTATGTAACTCACCTGATTTTGATAAGGTCAGGTCTGCTGACCCCTACATGACTCTGTATTCATCCATAATGTAACAAAAGGTATATAAGCAAACCCGAAAATAAAGAAATCGGATCAGTTCTGGAAAGACTGATTCCCTCATGTCGTTCCTTTCTGCTCCCCAATTTTCTGGCTGAATTCCCATCTGGAGCACGGGTGCCCGCCATGCATATGGTGCAAATTCCTTGTCCGGAATTTTATTGGTACCCCACATAAGCCAAGTTATTCAGTCCCTTTCTCTCTCTCTCAATATTTTCTGGTCAAATTCCCATCTGGTGCATAGGACCCACCAAGCCTACTAATTCTGCCTGGGCTTCTAAGATCGGACCAGGGGGGTCTCAGTGCCTCCTCTCCTTCGGGAGAACGGGAAGACGCCTGCGGCCTACGTAGGTGGTGATTGGCACCCTGTGTTAACCAAGTTATTCGGCCTCTTTTTCTCTGCTAAATTCCTAGTCCCCCTCTATCTGTAATTAGATAGTTTTTTCTAGGCCGCCGATTCCGTCCCCACCCTTCGAATCACCCTGGATCCACCAGGGCTGGACCCCGCCACATTATGAAAATACCCTCTTTGTCTCCAGTATATTTCTTATTTTAAAGTCCGTATGTCTGACATTAATATAGACGTTTCAGCTCTCCTATGGTTACTGCTTACATGGTTAATATTTTTATTTTTTTTTACTGTCCTATTTTTTATCTTTGAATTGTGTTTTATAGCCAATGTGAGAATTTCTGCCTTTTCACTGAATGATTAATAATATAATCATTGATAGGATTGGATTATGTCTTTCATTTTGCTATTTAATTCCTATATATTGCAGTTTTTCTTGTTCTGTTTTCCTTTTACTGTCTTGTGTGTTACACAAATATTTTAAGTGTAATATCTTTATTTCTGATTTTTAAACTTTTTAAAACATATATTTTAAATAATTACTCTAGGGATTAAAATATACCTCTTACATGTCACAATCTAGCGCATGCTAATACTGACTTAATTCCAGTAAAATATAGCAACCTTGCTCTAACATAACTCCATTTCAACCCTTGATTTATGCTACTGCTATTTATACATATATGTATAATAAGCTTAAAACTTGTGTTATAATTATAGCTTTACAAAACGTTACATGACTTTTACAGAAATTAAGATAAGAAATATATTTATAAATACTTTACATTTACTGATATATTTTCCATTTCCTGTGTTGTGGTTTTTTGGATTCAAGTTGCCATCTGGTGCCACTTCCTCTCAGCCTGAGGAACTTCCTTTAGTATTTCTTGTAAAGCTGATCAGCTAGCAACAAATTCTCTCAGTCTTCACCTGGAAATGTCTTTATTTCATTTTAATTATGGAAGAATAGTTCTATTAAATATAAAACTTGGTTGACAAGTTTGTTTGTTTCAGCAGTTTGAATATGTGATTCTACCCTCTTTTGGTCTTTGTGGTGTCGGACAGGAAATCAATCATTAATCATATTGTTCTCTGGTACATGGTGAATCATCTTCTCTAACTGGTTTCGATATTTTCTCTTGTCTTTGGCTTCCAGTAACTTGACTGTGATGTGTCTAGGTGAGGACCTCTTATTTATTCTCTTTGGGGTGTGTTGAATTTCTGTGGTCTGTAGGTTACTATTTTCATCAAACAGAACTTTTCAGCCATATGTCATTGAATATTTTTCTGTCATTTTCTCTCTTAGCCTTGAGGGACTCCAGTGACATGTATGTGGATATGTTCATTGTTATCCCACCGTCTCTGAGGCTCTATTTATTTTTCTGTAATCTTTTTCCTCTCTGTTCTTAAGACTGAGAAATTTCTAATGATCTATGTTTATGCTCACTGACTTTTCTTCTATGATCTTCTCTCATATATTATTAAATTTTGGCTATATATATTTCAACTCAATTTCCATTAGATTCTTTTTTAATGTCTGTTTCTTTGTTGAGATTCTCTATTTGTTAACTCTTTGCCATTACACTATCCTTTAATTCTTAAGCAAGGTTTCCTTTAGTTCTTTGAACATGTTTATAATAGCTACTTTAAAGTTTTCACTTGTTAAATCTAATTTCTGGGCCCACTCAGAGTTAGCTTCTTTTTTTCCCTAATTTGTATTGGGGTATAGTTAATTTACAATGTGCTAGTTTCTACTGTACAGCAAAGTGAATCAGCTATACGTACACATATATCCCCTCCTTCCCATGTAGGTCACCACAGAGCACTGAGTAGAGCTCCCCGTGCTATACAGTAGATTCTCATTAGTAATCTGTTTTATACATAGTACCACTAGTGTGTATATGTCAGTCCCAACTCCCAGTTCATCTCACCACCTCTTTGTCCCTCTTGGTAGTCATATGTTTGTTCTCTATGTCTGTGTGTCTATTTCTCCTTTGCAAATAAGATCGTCAATACCATTTTTCTAGGTTCCACGTATCTGTGTGGAATACAACATTTGTTTTTCTCTTTCTTACTTCACTCTATATGACTCTCTGGGCCCACCACCCATGTCTATACAAATGATCCAGTTTCATTCCTTTTCATGGCTGAATAATATTCCATTGTGTACCACATCTTCTTTATCCATTCTTTGTTTGATGGACATTAGATTGTTTCCATGACCTGGCTATTGTAAATAGTGCTGCAGTGAACACTGGGGTGCATGTGTCTTTTTGAATTATGGTTTTTTCTGGGTATATGCCCAGTAGTGGAATTGCTGTGTCGCATGATAGTCCTATTTTTATTTTTTAAAGACCTTCCATTATGGCTGTATAAATTTCATTCCCACCAACAGTGCAAGGGAGTTCTCTTTTCTCCATACCCTCTCCAGCATTTGTTGTTTATAGATTTTGTGATGATGACCATTCTAACTGGTATGACATGATACCTCATTATAATTTTGATTTGCATTTCTCTAGTAATTAGTGGTGCTGAGCATCTTTTCACGTGTTTGTTGGCCATCTGTGTGTCTTTTTTGGAGAAATGTCCATTTAGGTCTTACACTCATTTTTCGATTGGGTTTTTTTTTTTTAATTAAGCTGAATGAGCTGTTTTTATATTTTGGAAATTACTCCTTTGTCAGTTGCTTTGTTTGCAAATATTTTCTCTCATTCTGAGGGTTGTCTTTTTGTCTTATTTTTGGTTTCCTTTGCTGTGAAAAACCTTTTAAGTTTAATTATGTTCCATTTGTTTTTTTTGTTTGTTTATTCTCATGATTCCAGGTTGGTCAAAAACTATTTTGCTGTGATTTATGTTAAAGGATGTTTCTTCTGCCTATGTTTTCCTCTAAGAGTTTTATAGTGGCTGGCCTTATATTTAGGTCTTTAATCCATTTTAAATTTATTTTTGTGTATGGTGTTAGACAGTATTCTAATTGCATTCTTTCACATGTCGCTGTCCAGTTTTCCCAGCACAACTTTTTGAAGAGAGTCTCTGCTCCATTGTATATGTTAGCCTCCTTTGTCATAGAGTAAGTGACCGTAGGTGCATGGGTCTATCTCTGGGCTTTCTGTCCTGTTACACTGATCTATATTTCTGTTTTTGTGTCAGTACCATACTGACTCAATTACTGTAACCTTGTAGTATAGTATGAAGTCAGGGAGCCTGATTCCTCCAGCTCTGTTTTGTTTTTGTTTTTTCCTTTTTCTCAAGATTTCTTTTGCTATTCGAGGTCTTTTGTGGCTTCAAGCAAATCGTAAAATTTTTTGTTCTAGTTCTGTGGAAAATGCCATTGGTGATTTGATAGGGATTGCTTTGAATCGCAGATTGCTTTGGGTAGTGTAATCATGTTCACAGTGTTGATCTTCCAGTGCAAGAACATGGTATACATTTCCATCTATTTGTGTTGTCTTTGATTTCTTTCATGAGTATCTTACAGTTTTCTGTATACAGGTCTTTTGCCTCCTTAGTTAGTTTTATTCCTAAGTATTTTATTCTTTTTGTTGCAATGGTACATGGGATTGTTCCTTTAACTTCTCTTTCTGACCTTTTGTTTTTAGTGTATAGAAATGCAAGAGACTTCTGTGTATTAATTTTGTATCCTGTGACTTTACTAAATTCATTGATTAGCTCTAGTAGTTTTCTGGTGATATCTTTAGGATCTTCTATGTATGTATTGTGTCATCTGAAAACAGTGACAGTTTAACTTCTTTTCCAATTTATATTCCTTTTATTTCTTTTTCTTCCCTGATTGCTGTGTCTAGGGCTTTCAAAACCATTTTGGGTAATAGTGGGGAAAGTGGGTAACCTTGTCTTGTTCCTGATTTTAGAGGAAGTTCTTTTTTCTCATGAATGAGAATAATGTTTGCTGTGGGTTTATCATATATGCCTTTATTATATTCTAGTCGATTCCCTCTATGTCCACTTTCTGTAGAGCATTTTTGATCATAAATGGGCATTGAATTTTGTCAATAGCTTTTTCTTCATCTATTGAGATGGTACTATGGTTTTTATTTTTCAATTTATTAATATGGTGTATCATATTGATTGATTTGCATATATTGAAGAATCCCTGCATCCCTGGGATAAATCCCACTTGATCATGATGTATGGTCCTTTTAATGTGTTGTTGGATTTGGATTGCTTGTATTTTGTTGAGGATTTTTGTGTCTGTGTTCATTAGTGGTGAAAGTGAAGTTTTTCAGTTGCGTCCTACTCTTTGTGACCCCGTGGACTGTAGCGCACCATGCTCCTCCGCCCATGGGATTCTCCAGGCAAGAATACTGGAGTGGGTTGCCATATAGACCTGTAATTTTCTTTTTGTGTGATATTTTGTTTTTGGTATCAGGGTGATGGTGGCCTCCCAGAATGAGTTTGGGAGTGTTCTCCTCCTGCAGTTTTTTGGAAGAGTCTAAGAAGTTTAGCCCTTCTCTAAATGTTTGATAGGATTTTCTGGTGAAGCCATCGGGTCTGGACTTTAGTTTGTTGGAAGATTTTTAATCACTGTTTCAATTTTATTACTTGTAATTGTTCTGTTCATATTTTCTGTTCTTGCTAGTTCAGTCTTGGAAGGTTGTACTTTTCTAAGAATTTGTCCATTTCTTCCAGGTTGTTCATTTTATTGGCATATAGTTGTAGTAGTCTCTTATGATCCTTTGTTTTTCTGCAGTGTCAGTTGTAATTTCTCCTTTTACATTTCTGATTTTATTGATTTGAGTCCTCTTCCTTTTCTTCTTAATAAGTTTGTCTAAAGGTTTCTTGATTTTGTTTATCTTCTCAAAGAACCAGCTTTTCGTTTTGTTGATCTTTGCTTTTTTTTTTTTTCATTTCTATCTCATTTATTTCTTCTCTGATATTTCCTTATACTAACTTTGAGTTTTGTTTGTTCTTTTATCTCTAATTGCTTTGGATGTAAGTTTAGGTTGTTTATTTGAGATTTTTCGTAATTCTCAAGGTAAGATTGTATTGCTATAAACTTCCCTCTTAGAACTGCTTTTGTTGCATTTCATAGGTTTGGGGTCATTGTGTTTTCATTGTCATTTTTTCCTGGTATTTTTTAATTTCCTCTGATTTCTTCAGCGATCTCTTGGTTATTTAGTAGCACAGAGTTAGTTTCTATTTGCTTTTTTTCCCTGAGTATGGATCATTCATTTTGGAGTATGAGTCAGATTTTGTTTCTTCATATGTCTTATAATTTTTGTTGAAATCTTGACATTTTAGATAATATATTAGTGCAACTCTAGACCTAATGAAGCTCAGGTTTTTGATGATTCATCACAGAAAGAATTCAGTGAGAGACAGAGTAATAGGTAAAAAGTGATTTATTCAGAACTAAAGAGCCTGTTGATGATAGTGAAAGAGGAGAGTGAAAAAGCTAGCTTAAAATTTAACGTTCAAAAAATCAATTCATGGCATCCAGTCCCATCAGTTCAGTTCCGTTCAGTCGCTCAGTCATGTCCGACTCTTTGCGACCCCATGAGCTGCAGTACGCCAGGCCTCCCTGTTCATCACCAACTCCCAGAGTTCACTCACACTCTTATCCATCAGGCCAGTGATGCCATCCAGCCATCTCATCCTCTGTCATCCCCTTTTCCTCCTGCTCCCAATCCCTCCCAGCATCAGAGTCTTTTCCAGTGAGTCAACTTTTCGCATGAGGTGGCCAAAGTACTGGAGTTTCAGCCTTAGCATCAGTCCTTCCAAAGGAATCCCAGGGCTGATTTCCTTTAGAATGGACTGGTTGGATCTCCTTGCAGTCCAAGGAACTCTCAAGAGTCTTCTCCAACACCACAGTTCAAAAGCATCAATTCTTCGGTGCTCAGCTTTCTTCACAGTCCACCTCTCACATCCATACATGACCACTGGAAAAACCATAGCTTTGACTAGACAAACCTTTGTTGGCAAAGTAATGTCTCTGCTTTTCAACATGCTATCTATATTGGTCATAACTTTTCTTCCAAGGAGTAAGTGTCTTTTAATTTCATGACTACAGTCACCATCTGCAGTGATTTTAGAGCCCAAAAAAATAAAGTCTAACACTGTTTCCCCATCTATTTCCCATGAAGTATTGGGACCAGATGCCATGATCTTCATTTTCTGAATGTTGAACTTTAAGTCAGCTTTTACACTCTCCTCTTTCACTTTCATCAAGAGGCTTTTTAGTGCCTCTTCACTTTCTGCCATAAGGGTGGTGTCGTCTGCATATCTGAGGTTATTGATATTTCTCCCAGCAGTCTTGATTCCAGCTTGTGCTTCTTCCAGCCCAGCGTTTCTCATGATGTACTCTGCATATAAGTTAAATAAGCAGGGTGACAATATACAGCCTTGATGTACTCCTTTTCCTATTTGGAACCAGTCCGTTGTTCCATGTCCAGTTCTAACTGTTGATCACTCACCTAGAGCCAGACATTCTGGAATGTGAAGTCAAATGGGCCTTAGAAAGCATCACTACTAACAAAGCTAGTGGAGGTGATGGAATCCCAGTGGAGCAATTTCAAATCCTAAAAGATGATGCTGTGAAAGTGCTGCACTCAATATGCCAGCAAATTTGAAAAACTCACCAGTGGCCACAGGACTGGAAAAGGTCAGTGTTCATTCCAATCCCAAAGAAAGGCAATGCCAAAGAATGCTCAAACTACTGCACAAGTGCACTCATCTCACACGCTAGTAAATTAATGCTCAAAATTCTCCAAGCCAGGCTTCAGCAATACGTGACCTGTGAACTTCCATATTTTCAAGCTGGTTTTAGAAAAGGCAGAGAAACCAGAGATCAAATTGCCAAAATCCACTGGATCATGGAAAAAGCAAGAGAGTTCCAAAAAAACCTCTATTTCTGCTTTATTGACTATACCAAAGGCTTTGACTATGTGGATCCCAATAAACTGTGGAAAATTCTGAAAGAGATGGGAATACCAGACCACCTGACCTGCCTCTTGAGAAACCAGTCCTATCACTTTATGGCAAATAGAGGGGAAACAACGGAAACAGTGAGAGCCTTTATTTTGGGGGGCTCCAAAATCACTGCAGATGGTGACTGCAGCTATGAAAAAGGTGCTTGCTCCTTGGGAGAAAAGCTACAATCAACCTAGACAGCATATTAAAAAGCAGAGACATTACTTTGCCAACAAAGGACCATCTAGTGAAAGCTATCGTTTTTCCAGTGGTCATCTATGGATGTGAGAGTTGGACCATAAAGAAAGCTAAGCACCGAAGAATTTTTGCTATTGAACTGTGGTATTGGAGAAGACTCTTGAGAGTGCCTTGGACTGCATGGAGATCCAACCAGTCCATCCTAAAGGAGATCAGTCCTAGGTGTTCATTGGAAGGACTGAAGCTGAAGCTCCAATACTTTGGCCACCTGATGCGAAGAACTGACTCATTGGAAAAGACCCTGATACTGGGAAAGATTGAAGGCAGGAGGAGAAAGGGATGACAGAGGATGAGATGGTTGGACGGCATCACTAACTTGATGGACTTGAGTTTGAACAAGCTCCAGAAGTTGATAATGGACAAGGAATCCTGGTGTGCTGCAGTCCATGGGGTCGCAAAGAGTTGGACACAACCGAGCAACTGAACTGAACTGGAACTTTCATGGTGCCTGTGGGTGTGTTATTTAGCGTGCTGATTGAGGATCAAGGTCTAATAGAAGTCGACTTTCTGCCATCTTGGACCCATTTGACTCCAAGAGATTTGTGTTGTCTCCTTGGTCTGTCATTCTTTCGAAAGTTGTGCTTGCCCCCTTTCCTTCCTTACAATTGAGCAGAGATGGTGCTCAAACACCTTAAGTTTATAAAATCCATATTCTGCTGATGGATCTGTGTGTGGGTTGAGGAAGTCACTCAAAGCTCAGTCAGGCTGCCTAACTTATACTTACTTCCAGGCTCTCTTGACTCTCCCTGGTACATATGCATAGTTTCCTGGACAGTCAGGGATGCATGGAAGATGATATAGTTTTTCTACGGCTCTCTCATTTCCAGGATTTCCGCTTTTTGTTTCTGGCTGGTCAGCTGCTCACCGCAACCACAACTGCAGTTTCAGGCTAGCAGAACTATGACTTTTACTTTTCAGTTCCTACTGAGTCAGTTTGCTGCCTTTATTGACTGCTGGCTGTGGGTTTTCACCTTCCATCCCAGTCAAATTCACCCCCCCTCTGATAGTGAGGCTGCTGGTTTTCACAACCAGTATTGCCCTGGTGAAACTGCCAGGCTATTTGTGCTGGGGACTCAGGGGAAAACGCAGCTCCCGCCTTGAAGGTCACAGACTCTCAACATTCTTTCATAAAACTTTAGCAGCTTTTCATGACAAGTTGTATCTCGTCTTATTTCCCTTTGGTTGATTTCCAAAGCCTTGAAATTGTTTCTTTGGGCATGAGAATTTGCCACCCTACAGCCAGAAGTCTTGCCCAATATATATTTTTAAAGTGTAATCGCACTGTACATCTTGTTCCCTACACCGAGAAGGCGAACTATTCTAGGTTTTTAGTTTGATTCGTGCATTTGATATTTTGGCTTCTTTTTATTGATCTTCTAAATTCCCAAATTGAACTTTTGGAATAATTCCCTCCTTGACCCAGAAGCTCTTTGAAAATTTAAAGAAATATTAAGTGATCATGTGGTCAGAAGATTCCTAACTTAAGCACCTTAAAGCCCTAAGACTGGGAGAAGGAAGTAACAGAAACAGGACTGTTTAGTCACTCTGTCAGTCCGACCTTTTGCAGCCCCACAGACTGTAGCCCGCCAGGCTCTCCTGTCCATGGGGACTCTCCAGGCAAGAATACTGGAGTGGACTGCCATGCCCTCCTCCAGGGGATCTTCCCAACACTGGTCTGCTTCATTGCAGGTGGGTCTTTTACTGTCTGAGCCACCAGGGAAGCCCAACAGAAACAGGGAGGAGCATCATACATTATTTTCAAAGTTTAAAAAACTGCTCAGTGAAGTTGTACAATGATCAGAGATAAGGCTAATCTAACTACCACCTCCCATTATCTAACTTTTGGACCAGAGGTTTTTGTTGGTAGTTATAAATAGCACTGGTTAACAAAAGTGGGAGGGTAAGCCAATTATTATCTAATAGAGAAGTTTATTTTAAACCTGGGTGTGGGTCCAAGGAAACAAAGTAACAATCAAAGGAGATAAAATGGGTGGAAATCTCTGATGTGGCCCTATCTCCCTGGTACAGATGAGGGAACCTGAAACCAGTCTAGTTGGCAGATTAATAGCAGGACCCAAGCCTAATGTCTATGGACAGCTCAGCTTACCCTTTAAGCCTACAAGCATATTGTAGCATACAGTGCACGGCCACTGTCAATAATATAAACCACAGACCAGCGCTAATAGACAGAGAAGGTGATGGCACCCCACTCCAGTACTCCTGCCTGGAAAAATCCCGTGGATGGAGGAGCCTGATAGGCTGCAGTCCATGGGGTCGCTAAGAGTCTGAGACGACTGAGCGACTTCACTTTCACTTTTCACTTCCTGCATTGAAGGAGGAAATGGCAACCCACTCCAGTGTTCTTGCCTGCAGAATCCCAGAGACAGGGGAGTCTGGTGGGCTGCCACTGAAGAACCTAAGCTGCTCCATTTTGTTAACAGAAAAACTCCATTTTGTAAGGTTCCGGGAAAAGAGCCTTTGGAAATCCCCTGACCTTACCCCACGAGCCAATCGGACCCCAGACCAGAATCTCCTGACTTAACGTTCAGGAACTTGTGGTCTACCTAGGTAATAGGGACCAATCAAAAACCAACACACAACCCTTCAAAAGAAAGTGACCAATCAGACATCCCCCTACCTAGAAATTCTTTTTTTTTCATGAATACTCTCTATATAAGCAATGTAATCCAAAACCCGGGGCTCCTCCCTATAGCCGCTGCGTCCGTAACGGTTGGAGCCCCAGCTCAAGCTTGGTGATAAAAACTCTCTTGCTTTTGCATCGGATATCGGCTCCCTGGTGGTCATTGGGAGGTTTCGTGACTTGGGCATAACACCGTCTATGGGGTTGCACAGAGTCAAACACGACTGAAGTGACTTAGCAGCAGTAGCAGCAGTGCTAATAGAACTTTCTGTAATGATGGAAATGTTCATACTGTACTGCCCAAAACAGTAGCCACTAGTCACATATAGCTATTAAGTACTTGAAATGTGGCTAGAAAACTGAAGAACTAAACTGAATTTTTAAATTTAATTTGATTGTAGTGACTAATGTTTTGGAGAATAAAGATACAGACATTTGTGTCATTTGTAAAACTAAGTTCCTCCTCTAAATTATTCAAAGTATAAGGCAATTATGTTCAAGCTTTAAACCACAAAATCCTTTCTTTAAAAAAAAGTGTATGTACACCAAGAGTTGGACACAGCTGAACACTGCACATGTGTACACATACGCATGCACACATACACACATATAGTTTCCAAATCAATTTAAAGTGTATACTGGAAGAGCTAACATGGGAGTGGTCCTGGAACCCAATACTCCCTCCTTACTTTTTCCCTTATCGGTTCTCACATGTCCTGACCCACCTGGGCTCTCAGGCACCTCTTCAGAACCACCAAGACTACACTGAGCACAGTGTGAAAATCACCAACCAAAAAATGCAAGAAAACAGAGGAGCAGAGGTAACTTCCCTAACACATCTTTACTGGGCAGCAGCTGGCATCAGCAACTGGCAGCACGGGTCTAGAGGTTGTAGGAGTTACAGAGAAAAAATGCCCCCCGCCATGAAGAGAGCAAAGAGACAGCAGTGTTTATCAATAACATCTCAGCCAGATGCTGACAATACCTTAACTCATTTGGTCATTGCATTAGCCCCATGAAATAAGTACTCTGATCCTCATTTCACAGTTTAGTCTGCAAGGCTCTGAGAGAGAAACTGGTCACCTAAGGCCACACACACAACTGGTCAGGAGGAGCTGGAGCCCATGTCTGCCTGCCCCAAATCTGTGTTGTGCCCCCTCCGAGGCTCATCATACAGATGGGGAGGTTGTCTGCACCTAGAGGCTCAAGTGAGTGTCCTTGTGAACTAGAAATGTGAGAAATAATATTTTTCTATGAGGTTGTCAGTGGATCAAGGAGGAGATATTTACAAATAGCTCCCAGGCCCAAAAGTTTCTATGGAATATATTCAATGTCTAAATAAATTTTAAATGACAGGTGGAATATATTCAGCATCCAATACGTAGTTGTCAGATGGGGCTTGGGGTGGGTCAGCCATGAAAGAACAGAAAAGGAGAGGCTAATAAGACAGATTAAAAACAAGACAGACCCAGGCACAGTCAGGAACCAGAATTCAGCCAAGGAGTTGACTATTTCTAAGCCAGACACAGGTTCCCTGGGCATCCAACTGTGAGGTGAATACATCAGTGTGGTAGTGTGATATAATAGATGTATATATATTTGGTCTTTATTCTCAGTTCCTGGCACAGAGCTCCTAAACCCTTGTATCGGTAATTTTCCGAGTGACTGGGGCAGCTGCAGCATCTTTTGTTCTCATGCTAGGTCTTAGTCCCTGGTCCTGACACCAGAGCTCCTAAGATTCTTGGACTCTTGAGGGTGATGAGTGTCTTTTTGTATACTATGAGGTGACGGATAGCTGAGGGTGCGGAGATAGTTTCAGGCTAAGGGCTTGTCACCAGAACAACAAAGGCATGGTTTCAGCCCTACTTTCCAACCTCTGGGGAAGGGAGAGAGCCTGGAAAGTGAGTTAATCACCAATTGCCAGTGGTTTAAACAATTATGTCTCTATAACGGAACCTTCATAAAACTTCTGAACAGAGTTTGGAGAATTTCTGGCTTGGGGAACGCATCAAGGTGCGGGGCCAGGGTGGGCGAGGTGCCCAGAGAGGGCGCAGAAGCGTCCCAGCCACCACCCTTCCTCTCCTCCAGCATACGTTGCTCAGTGCATCTTTTTTGTTTGGCTGTTCCTGCATTGCATCCTTTATAATAAACTAGTAATCGTAAATAACAGTTCTGTGCGCTGTTCTAGCACGTTATGAAACCTGATCCCAGACACAAAACTGACTCTGAAGTGGGGACAGTCTTGTGGGAATGAGCTCTCAAACTGTGAGGGTTTCACCAACTCTAGGTGGTTACTGTCAGAATTGAATTATAGAACACCCAGTTTATGTCTGCAGAAAACTGAAGAATTGCTTGGTTTCAAAAACCTAGTGTCAGACGTATTGGGTGTCAGAAGTATTTTGAATAGAAATGGATCATAATTTGCAGCCTGTTGAGCTTGAAATCAGGGAACCTTTGTGTCCAGCCTCACTGTGGCCTCCTCATGGGCCGCCTGCAGGAGGAAGCTGTGCCAACTAGGGAGCACTTTTTCCTCCTTAGGGATGGATGCCTGTCATTGCAGTTCTTCCGAAAGACCCTGACCACTGACCCAGGCTACTCAGCCATGGTTCATATGTCTTCCTCCCTCTAGAGAAAGCCATTCCAACCCCAGAGGAAAATAGGAGTTGATATGTAAAGCCTAATCCTTCCAATGAATGTTCAAGGTTGATTTCCTTTAGGACTGACTGGTTTGATCTGCTTAGAGGTTTTTGTTCTTGGACAGGGATTTCTCACGGTGATTTTTAAAGGTAACTGATTACAATGACATAGCTTCCCATGAAGTTTGCTTTCTGTGGGTTTTTAAAAATATCTATTTATTTGGCTGTGCTGAGTCTTAGTTGCAGCATGTGGAATCTAGTTCCCCGACCAGGATCCAACCTGGGTCCCTGTATTGGGAGCACAGAGTCAGCCGCTGGGCCACCAGGAAGTCCCTCCCATGAAGTTTTGGGAGCAGATGTGCTGATCAAACATTGAGGTGTGAAATTCAGATTTGAGTAACTGGCAGAACTCATTGACTCTGAGTGGGCTCAGAAGTTAGCAAAGACTTCAAAGCAGCTATTATGAATAAGCTCAAAGAATTAAAGGAAAGTGATGGCAGTGACTGAATATATAGTGAGTCTCAATAAGCAAGTAGAATTCGTAAAAAAAAAAAAAAATGAGACATTCACTTACAGCATGGAGTAAGGAGGTCAACACATCTTCTCTCAGAAATTATAAATCTGGAGAAAACTGTCAAAACATATATAACATTTACCTCCTAAAACTGAGGACTGCTTTGTTCAAACAGAATACCTAGAACTCACCAGGAAAATGGGAAAAATGGAAAGCACTTGAGAAAGAAGCAGGCCACCCACCTCCTGCTGCCCTTCTCCCTACCTGGCTTGCTGCCTCCTTTGGTGGATCTGTAACCCCCTTGAGAACCATGACAGTGAACCAACCAACTGGCAGTGTAGAGTAAACTATAAAACTGAGGACTGCTTTGTTCAAACAGAATACCTGGAACTCACCAGGAAAATGGGAAAAATGGAAAGCACTTGAGAAAGAAGCAGGCCACCCACCTCCTGCTGCCCTTCTCCCTACCTGGCTTGCTGCCTCCTTTGGTGGATCTGTAACCCCCTTGAGAACCATGACAGTGAACCAACCAACTGGCAGTGTAGAGTAAACTCAGGCTCTCAAGGCCTTTAAAGCCCAGGGTCAAATTCTGGATTATCTAATAATAATCCCATCTTTAGCTGGCCTTGGTTTAGCTCAGCAGATCTCACTAGAACCAATACCTCCCAGAGGGCTTTTTAGAAATTTGTAGGGATTTTGTGGTTGTTGTTCAGTCACTCTTTTGTGTCCAACTCTTCATGACTTTATGGACTGCAGCACTCTAGGCTTCCCTGTCCTTCACCATCTCCCGGAGTTTACTCAGACTCATGTCCATTGAGTCGGTGTTGCCATCCAACCATCTCATCCTCTCTCATCCCCTTCTCCTCCTGCCCTCAATCTTTCCCAGCATCAGAGCCTTTTGCAGTGAGTCATCTCTTCAGGTGGCCAAAGTATTGGAACTTCAGCATCAATCCTTCCAATGAATGTTCAAGGTTGATTTCCTTTAGGACTGACTGGTTTGATCTGCTTGCTGTCCAACAAAGAAAAGGAAAGATATATCCATCTGAATGCAGAGTTCCAGAAAAGACCAAAGAGAGATAAGAAAGCCTTCTTAAGTGAACAAAGCAAAGAAATAGAGGAAAACAATAGAATGGGAAAGACTAGGGATTTCTTCAAGAAAATTAGAGATAGCATGGGAACATTTCATGCAATGATGGGCATAAGAAAGGACAGAAATGGTATGGACCTAACAGAAGCAGAAGCTATTAGGAAGAGGTGGCAAGAATACACACAGTAAGTAAGTACAAGTAAGTGTTAGTCGCTCAGTCGTGCCCAACTCTTTGCAACCCCATGGATTACAGCCCACCAGGCTCCTCTGTCCATGAGATTTTCCAGGCAAGGATACTGGAGTGGGTTGTTATTTCCTTCTCCAGGGGATCTTCCCAACTAGGGATCGAACCCAGGTCTCCTGCACTGCAGATTCTTTACCAACCGAGCTACAAGGGAAGCCCAGAATACACAGCAGAATGGTACAAAATAGGTCTTAATGACCCAGATAACCACGATGGTGTGATCACTCACCTACAGTCAGATATCCTGAAGTGTGAAGTCAAGTGGGTCTTAGAAATCATCACTATGAACAAAGCTAGTGGAAGTGATAAAATTCCAAATGAGCTATTTCAAATCAAAAAAGGTGATGCTGTGAAAGTGCTGCACTCAACAGCCCAACAAATTTGGAAAACTCAGCAGTGGCCACAATACTGGAAAATATCAGTTTTCATTCCAACACTCAAAGAAAGATAATGTCAAAGAATGCTCAAACTACTGCACAGTTGTGCTCATTTTTCAGCCTAGCAAAGTAATGCTCAAAATTCTGCAAGCTAGGCTTCAATAGTATGTCAACCAAGAATTTCCAGATGTTCAAGCTGAATTTAGAAAAGGCAGAGGAATCAGAGATCAAATTGCCACCATCTATTGGATCACAGAAAAAGCATGGGAATTCCAGAAAAACATCTACTTCTGCTTCATTGACTACACCAAAGCTTTTGACTATGTGAATCATAACAAACAATGGAAAATTCTTAAAGAGATGGGAATATCAGACCACCTTACCTGCCTCCCACAAAACCTGTATGCAGATCAAGAAGCGACAATTAGAATTGGACATGGAACAATGGACGGTTAAAAATTGGTAAAGGAGTATACCAAGACTGTATATTGTCTTATTTAACTTCTATGCAGAGTACATCATGAGAAATGCTGGGCTGAATGAAGCACAATCTGGTATCAAGAATGCTGGGAAATATATCAATAACCTCAGATATTCAGATGACACAACCCTAACAACAGTAAATGAAGAGTAACTAAAGAGCTTCTTGATGATGTGAAAGAGGAGAGTGAAAAGGCTGGCTTATAAATCAATATTCAAAAAACTAAGATCATGGCATCTAGTCCCATCACTTCATGGCAAATAGGGAAAAAATGGAAACAGTGACAGACTTTATTTTCTTGGGCTCCAAAATCGCAGCAGATGGTAACTGCAGCCATGAAATTAAAAGACATTTGTTCCTTGGAAGAAAAGCTATGAAAACCTAGGCAGTGTATTAAAAAGCAGAGGTATCACTTTGCTGAGAAAGGTCCATATAGTCAAAGCTATGGTTTTTCCAGTAGCGATATATGGATGTGAGAGTTGGACCATAAAGAAGGCTGAGCACTGAAGAACTGAGGCTTTTAAATTGTGCTGGAGAAGACTCTTGACTCACTTTACATAGTAAACAATATGTACTTTACATATAAACAGAAAGTATTTTTTCCATAGTTTTAATATATGGTAAATTGCTGCACTCAATATGCCAGCAAATTTGGAAAATGCAGCAGTGGCCACAGGACTGGAAAAGGTCAGTATTCATTCCAATACCAAAAAAAGACAATGCCAAAGAATGCTCAGTCTACTGCACAATTGCACTCATCTCACATGCTAGTAAAGTAATGCTCAAAATTCTCCAAGCCAGATTCAGCAATACATGAACCATGAACTTCTAGAGGTTCAAGCTGGTTTTAGAAAAAGCAGAGGAACCAGAGATCAAATTGCCAACATAAAAAAGCAAGAGAGTTCCAGAAAAACATTGTCTTCTGCTTTATTGACTATGCCAAAGATTTTGACTGTGTGGATCACAATAAACTGTGGAAAAATCTGAAAAAGATGGGAATACCAGACCATCTGACCTGCCTCTCGAGAAATCTGTATGCAGGTCAAGAAGCAACAGTTAGAACTGGATATGTAACAGACTGGTTCCAAATAGGAAGAGGAGTATGTCAAGGCTGTATATTGTCACCCTGCTTATTTAACTTCTTATGCAGGGTACATCATGAGAAACACTGGGCTGGAGGAAGCACAAGCTGGAATCAAGATTGCTGGGAGAAATATCAATAACCTCAGATATGCAGATGACACCATCCTTATGGCACAAAGTGAAGAAGAACTAAAGAGCCTCTTGATGAAAGTGAAAGAGGAGAGTGAAAAAGTTGGCTTAAAGCTCAATATTCAGAAAACGAAGATCATGGCATCCAGTCCCATCACTTCATGGGCAAATAGATGGGGAAACAGTGTCAGACTTTATTTTGGGGGGCTCCAAAATCACTGCAGATTGTGACTGGCTATGAAATTAAAAGTCGCTTACTCCTTAGAAGAAAAGTTATGACCAACCTAGACAGCATATTAAAAAGCAGAGACATTACTTTGCCAACAAAGGTCCGTCTAGTCAAAGCTATGGTTTTTCCAGTAGTCATGTATGGATTTGAGAGTTGGACTATAAAGAAAGCTGAGCAATGAAGAACTGATGCTTTTGAACTGTGGTATTGGAGAAGACTCTTGAGAGTTCCTTGGACTGTGAGGCGATCCAGCCAATCCATCCTAAAGGAAATCAGTCCTGAATATTCACTGGAAGGACTGATGTTGAAGCTGAAACTCCAATACTTTGGCCACCTGATGCGAAGAACTCACTCATTGGAAAAGACCCTGATGCTGGGAAAGATTCAGGGCAGGAGGAGAAGGTGACATCAGAGGATGAGATGATTGTATGGCGTCACTGACTCAATGGACATGAGTTTGAGCAAGGCCGGGAACTGGTGATGGACAGGGAGGCCTGGCGTGCTGCAGTCCATGGGGTCGCACAAGAGTCAGACACAACTGAGCGACTGAACTGAACAAAATTCTAGAAATGAGCCTACCACATAAATCAAAATAAGTTGTTTTTTGGCTTTTCTTTTTTAACTTCAGCAAATATTGTTCATCCTTTCAGAAAGTCACATCACTAATACCATGGTGTGTGGTATCTGAGTTGTAAAACACCATCTTCTGTCAGTCTGCGTTTTCTCCATAATTCACTGTGGCTTCTAATGCAGTATAATCATGTCAGTCATTTACATATTGAGATAGAGGTTACTTTATCATAAGTTACTGTACTACTCTCTTTTAAACTATGTCTAGTCACGGGGTCGCAAAGAGTCAGACACGACTGACCAAATGAACTGAACTGAGCGCATTGTATTGATATATTTTGAAATTATATGTGTAGGTCAGTTACCTTATCTATGAATTTCATAATAGGTAAATGTCATTACAAAAATATTTCATATAAAAGGGGGTTTTGAGTCTGACAGACTTGAGAACCATCAGCTTAGACAGTATTCTTACCACTTCCACCTTCTCTCTACTGCTTTCCTTCCACAGGGGGCCCAGATAGAGCACTGATTTGAGAAATACAAGGTGAGTACAATTAAATGCCAAAGGAAGTGGTTCAGACTAGGTATCTGGAAAGAATTCTTTTGAAAGGTTGCTTAGTGGAAGCTGCAGGAATTAGGGAGGCCAGGGATGGTGGAGCCTGGTGACACTTCCACCTTCTCTCTACTGCTTTCCTTCCACAGGGGGCCCAGATAGAGCACTGATTTGAGAAATACAAGGTGAGTACAATTAAATGCCAAAGGAAGTGGTTCAGACTAGGTATCTGGAAAGAATTCTTTTGAAAGGTTGCTTAGTGGAAGCTGCAGGAATTAGGGAGGCCAGGGATGGTGGAGCCTGGTGGCCTGCCGTCTGTGGGGTTGCAGAGTCAGACACGACTGAAGCGACTTAGCAGCAGCAGCAGCAGCAGCAGCTTGGAAATGAGATGCAAATAGGACTTTCAGAGGGGAGTAGGGCTTGGAGGACAGGGAAAGGGAATCTTGCCCAGAGTTTTGCACACAGGGAGGACACTACACAAATGTGCTGAATGCAAAGGGGAGAACAGTCTTAGGCCGCGCATGGTGCAGCCCCCGCCAGGCAACCACGGAGAGACACGGGCTGTGATGTATGTTCTGCTTCCTGAGAGGCTCAGAGGGGTTTCATCAGTTAGTTACGCATTTTATTGTTCCACTGCTCTGATGATAGTTTATCATCATAGCCTGTCACCGCTGCTAAGGAATAAATGTTTAATTTTCTAATTTAGTGACACTAAAAATGTTGATAGTAGAGTCATTATTTTAAATATAAAGATTGAAAATCCCAATAATCATGGTAGGAGATACTTAATTTGAAGTAACCTACTGCTTTTTAACAATTAACATTGCCTAACACATATTTCCAGAGAAGGCAATGGCACCCCACTCCAGTACTCTTGCCTGGAAAATCCCATGGACAAAGGAGCCTGGAAGGCTGCAGTCCATAGGGTCGCTGAGGGTTGAAAACGACTGAGCGACTTCACTTTCCCTTTTCACTTTCCTGCATTGGAGAAGGAAATGGCAACCCACTCCAGTGTTCTTGCCTGGAGAATCCCAGGGACGAGGGAGCCTGGTGGGCTGCCCTCTGTGGGATCGCACAGAGTCGGACACAACTGAAGTGACTTAGCAGCAGCAACACATATTTCGGAGAAGGCAATGGCAACCCGCTCCAGTACTCTTGCCTGGAGATTCCCATGGATGGAGGAGCCTGGTAGGCTACAGTCCATGGGGTCACACAGAGTCGGACACGACTGACGAGAGTTAGCATATATTTTAAATGTTCCGTACTTGTACCAGTGACATTAACACTCTGACTAGTTAGACCCCTATATCTGGATGCTTTTGACTGCAAATACTTTGTAAGAAAACAGAACAATTAAAGCTGACTTTTAAAATAAGGATTTCTTTAACGTCCCAGAAGAGAATTCCAAAGACAGGACAATTCCTGGGCTGGTAAAATCAGTGATTCAGTGCCCTCAAGGATGCTGGCTGTCTCCCTCTTTCTTCTCAGTGATCCTGAGCAATTCAGCATAGCCTCTGAAGTTGGCTCCCTCCATGATCCTGAGATAGGGGTCACAGTTGCCAGCTCATACAGAGAAGCCCAGATACAGAAAAAGGAATGTGACTGTCTTGGTTTTCTTTTTTTTTTTAAGTTTGAGAGAAATTCCTGGAGAAAACTCCTCTAAAGATTTTCCCTCAGATTTTATCAGCCAGATTTGCATGACAAGCTCATGCTTGAACCAAGGGGATGAGATCACATGTGCTGGGTTTGGTCTAATCACTGTCCATCCTCTGGAGCTGAGGGGAGGGTCTCAGACATCATGGAAGGAGTGGTTGGAATGAATCAGTCAGGCTGCTGACAGCAAGGAGAAGCAGAGCGAAGTTGAGGAGGCAACTCTAGTGTCTATCCCTAGGGATTTCCAAATTGTTTTCTGTTGCGCATTCTTTGGAGGTGCAGGGAAAAAAGGAGTTCTTTGGTCAATAAATGTGGAAAAGATGCATTATATCACTTCCTAGAAATTCACAATGTCATCAGCATATTAAAGGCTCTGAGAAAGCCTGTACTTTGAGTTTATCCCAGAATTTTTCAGACGTGTTTTTCCATGTAAACGTCTGTTTTTTAAAATCTTTGAAGTGGTGTTCCATGAAACATCTGCTTAGGCAACTCTAGTGTCTATCCCTAGGGATTTCCAAATTGTTTTCTGTTGCGCATTCTTTGGAGGTGCAGGGAAAAAAGGAGTTCTTTGGTCAATAAATGTGGAAAAGATGCATTATATCACTTCCTAGAAATTCACAATGTCATCAGCATATTAAAGGCTCTGAGAAAGCCTGTACTTTGAGTTTATCCCAGAATTTTTCAGACGTGTTTTTCCATGTAAACGTCTGTTTTTTAAAATCTTTGAAGTGGTGTTCCATGAAACATCGGCTTGTGAGACACTGGGTTGAATACTGGAGATTCATTTGGTTTTTGTAACAATATTTTAAGTTGTCAAAAGTTTTTGTGCAGATACGTGGGAAGAAGAATTTTAGACGGCTTTAATTTG
Organism: Madoqua kirkii; assembly: GCA_006408675.1. Classification (NCBI taxonomy): domain Eukaryota; kingdom Metazoa; phylum Chordata; class Mammalia; order Artiodactyla; family Bovidae; genus Madoqua; species Madoqua kirkii. The sequence goes on along the minus strand of SJYC01031387.1, from coordinate 7,044 downwards.
GAGTATTTTCCTGCTTTTTAAAAGAGCATTAAAACGTTGCAGAATTCATTTGTTCGCTTCTCTGAATTAGAGAGGGTGTGGTGGCTGGGCTGGGCTTGAGACTGACTTGTTTGCTGAAACTAGATCTGTGAAAAGATCTAGATTTGAGATCCGTTGTTTTCATTCTGTAGTCTTTGGAGCAAACAAAAGTTAATTCTGTTGGCTAGGGTGAGTTCCAGATAAGATGTCCAGCCTTTTTATTATTTTGTGTTCCTGCAGAACACAGAGAAAAGAACAATGCAAAGAGGCTGTGCAAGTCACATGGATTAGGCAACATAATGGTTAATGTGTATGTGTGAAGTCGCTCAGTCGTGTCTGACTCTGCGACCCCATGGACTGCAGCCCACCAGGCTCCTCTGTCCATGGGATTCTCCAGGCAAGAATACTGGAGTGGGTTGCCATTTCCTTCTCCAGAGGATCTTCCCGACCCAGGGATTGAACCCGAGTCTCCCGCATTGTAGGCAGACGCTTTACCGTTGGAGCCACCAGGGTTAATAGTGTCCAACAATAAGAACAGGTGGCCTCACTTAGGCCACTAACCAATTGTAGAACTTTCAGCTTAGAAAGTTGTTCCATTGCCCAGCCTGCTCACTTAACAATATACTTGGACATTCTTTATATGTACAAGGCCCTGGGAGATTCAAAGGTGAACAAACTCAGAAGCATGGTCATTGCTTTAACAAGTGCACTACCTAACTGGTGTCAAGATGCAAGACCAGACATTAAAAATAATAGGATAGCTAAATGACATAGGGAAAGTGCAGAAGAAAGTTGCCAGGTATTATTAAGGCTACATGAGACCCACCTTGAATTTCTGCTTAAAAGGTTAGTTTCCTATTTCTAGTCCTCACTAGGAACAAAGAACATGTTACAAACCATCATATAAGAACTGTTAACATAATTTAGTTGGCAGGGACCACTGCTTAACCTGTGGTTGTCTTTTGGATTGTCTTCTTCCTATGAAAGTTCCTATGAATTACAAATTAATTATACGCACATATATATTACAGTCAATGCTAAGCTCCTTGTTCATACCAAAAGAGCTTTTTATATACATAGTGTGAGTAAAGAAGCAAATATAAATCTGTTTCTTATTTATACAGAAAAATATGTGAAACTTTTTAAACCATTGGTACATCAAGAAAGTGGTTTGTTTGTTTTTTTTTAAGATTTTTAGATATGTGCAGGGAAAAAAGGAGTTCTTTGATATGTGTTCTTAGATGTGTGTTCTTAGATAAGGAGTTCTTAGATATGCGTTAGTTTCTATGAAAAGATTGGAGGGGGAATTACTTTGGATTTTCTGGACCCACCTCTTCTGCTCCCTCCCCTGTTTTCATCTGGACCTGTTCTTCGCTTTGGCTTCGTTGCCCATGCCTTGCTCAATTTGGATGATGCTTCCAGCAGTTTCTCCTAATGCAGGATCTTTTAGAAGGGAACTTTGTTTTATTGGATTGGAGTTTGGGCTCAAACCGCTTCAACTCCATCAGGCCTTTCTGCCAAAACCCTGACCAGCAGGCTGGGGTGCTGGAACAGCCAGGCTCACCCACTACAGGCTGCTCTTCTCAGAACGACTCCTTGTACCATCACAGGGAGAGCATCTCTTCCTCTTCATCTCTTTCCCCCTCGCCCCTTAGTGGGCCAGCGCTTCCAAACCTAGCCTACAGGGACTAAAAGGCAAAACTCAGGAGCTCTTTTTGTTCCCGGCAGTCTTTCACATGTGAATGGTGCAAGAGTATTGATAGTTGAGGAGTTTTACACATCTCTGGACCCTGTCTTTTTGAGATCTGATCACTCAGGAGCTGGAAGTACACAGGAAGTGGATCACTCAGGAGCTGGAAGTAATTCACAAGAACTGCACTGGAAAAGTGGAGGAATGGTGTACTTTTTGGATCCAAACTGGGTGGATGGCTTCTACTTCAGGTTGCAATTGCTTGTCCAGAAATGACAGCGGCTCTCATTGGTATAGCTATAGGTATGAAAGTGAAAGTGAAGTCGCTCAGTCATGTCCTACTCTTTGCCACCCCATGGACTGTAGCCCACCAAGCTCCTCTGTCCATGGGATTCCCCAGGCAAGAGTACTGGAATGGGGTGTCATTTCCTTCTCCAGGGGATCTTCCCGACCCAGGGATCGAACCCAGGTCTCCCGCATTGCAGGCAGATGCGTTAACCTCTGAGCTACCAGGGGAAGTGGTATGAAGCACAATTTAATGAACTTCTTGAGGTAGATAAAAGGAGATGATGAGTGAAGCTACCAAAACATAGTGAAGTGGTGCCTCATTTTTTAGTAGAGTTTCATTAAAGAAGCTGAACCCGGATGCCTGTTACATAACCTTCTGCTTGTAAGAGTGCTCTCTGGCATGAAGGGTGCTGTCCTTCTTGACCTGCAAGCGACTATCCTAGCAGTCTATATAGATGAGGATGTCATCATTGTTGTGGTTGTTGTTCAGTTGCTCAGTCACGTCCAACTCTTTGCGACCCCGTGGACTGCAGCATGCCAGGCTTGTGTCCCTCACCATCTCCCAGAGTTTGCCCAAGTTCATGTCCATTGAATTGGTGATACCATCCAACCATCTCATCCTCTGTCACCCTTTTCCCTTTCTACCTTTAGGCTTTCCCTGCATCAGGGCCTTTTCCAATGAGTCAGCTTTTCACATTAGATAGCCAAAGTATTGGAGATTCAGCTTCAGCATCAGTCCTTCTAAAGAGTATTCAGGGTTGATTTCTTTTAAGATTGACTGGTATGAACTCCTTGCTTTCCAAGGGACTCTCAAGAGTCTTCTCCAGCACTACAATTCAAAAGCATAAATTCTGTGGCACTCTGCCTTCTTTATTGCCTTCTCACAACTGTACCCGACTCCTGGAAGACCATGCTGATGTTCATTCACTCAGTCGTGTCCAACTCTGCGACCCCGTGGACTGCAGCACGCCAGGCTTCTCTGTCCTCCATCTTCCGGAGTTTGCTCAAATTCATGTCCATAGAGTCAGTGACCATCTCATCCTCCGTCATCCACTTCTCCTCCTGCCTTCAGTCTTTCCCAGCATCAGTGTCTTTTCCGATGAGTCAGCTCTTCGCATCAGATGGCCAAAGATTTGGAGCTTCAGCTTCAGCATCAGTCCTTCTAATGAATATTCAGGATTGATTTCCTTTTAGGATTGACTGGTCCATTGAATTGGCTTATTGAAAGGATCAGGTCAATCAGGACCAGGCTGATTTGCTTTAGGACTGACCGGTTTGACCTCCTCGCTTTCCAAAGGGCTCTCAAGAGTTTTCTCCAGCACCACAGTTCAAAGCATCAATTCTTTGGCACTCAGCCTTCTTTATGGTCTAACTCTTACATCCATACATGACTACTGGAAAAACCACAGCTTTGCCTTAGACAGACCTTTGTTGGCAAAGTAATGCCTCTGCTTTTAAATATACTGTTTAGGTTGGTCATAGCTGTTCTTCCAAGGAGCAAGCATCTTTTAATTTCGCGGCTGTAGTCACCATCTGCTGTGATTTTGAAGCCCCCCAAAATAAAGTCTGTCACTGTTTCCATTGTTTCCCCATCTATTTGCCATAAAGTGATGAAACCAGATGCCATGATCTTAGTTTTCTGAATGTTGAGTTTTAAGCCAGCTTTTTCACTCTCCTCTTTCACTTTCATCAAGAGGCTCTTTAATTCCCCTTCAGTTTCTGCCATAAAAGTGGTGTCATCTGCATATCTGACATTGATATTTCTCCCCAAAATCTTCTAGCTTGTGCTTCCTCCAGCCCAGCATTTCACATGATGTACTCTGAATATAAGTTAAATAAACAGGGTGACAGTATACAGCCTTGATGTACTCCTTTCCCAATTTGGAACCAGTCTGTTGTTCCACGTCCAGTTCTGTTGCTTCTTGACCTGCATACAGGTTTTGCAGGAGGTAGGTAAGGTGGTCTGGTATTCCCATCTCTCTAAGAATTTTCCACAGTTTGTTGTGATCCATACAGTCAAAGGCTTTAGTAGTCACTGAAGCAGAAGTATATGTTTTTCTGGAATTCTCTTGCTTTTTCTTTGATCCAGTGGATGTTAGAAATTTGATCTCTGGTTGCTCTGCCTTTTCTAAATCCAGCATGAACATCTGGAAATTCTCAGTTCACATACTGTTCAAGCCTGACTTGGAGAATTTTGAACATTACTTTGCTAACATGTGAAATGAGTGCAATTGTGCAGTAGCTTGAACATTCTTTGGTGTTGCCTTTCTTTGGGATTGGAATGAAAACTGACCTTTTCCAGTCTTGTGGCCACTGCTGAGTTTTCCAAATTTGCTGGCATAGTGAGTGTAGCACTTGCACAGCATCACCTTTTATGATTTGAAATAGCTTAGCTGGAATTCCATCACCTCCACTAGCTTTGTTTGTAGTGATGCTTCGTAAGGCCCACTTGACTTCACACTCCAAGATGTATGGCTCTAGGTGAGTCATCACACCATGGTGATTATCTGGGTTATTAAGATTTTTTTTTGTATAGTTCTTCTGTGTATTCTTGCCACCTCTTCTTAATATCCTCTGCTTCTGTTAGGTCCATACCATTTCTGTCCTTTATTGTATGCACACCATCTTTGCATAAAATATTCCCATGGAATCTCTAATTTTCTTGAAGAGATCTCTAGTTTTCCCCATTCTTTGTTTTCCTCTATTTCTTTGCATTTTTCACTTAGGAAGACTTTCTAATCTCTCTTTGATATTCTTTGGAACTCTGCATTTAGACAGGTATATCTTTCCTTTTCTCCTTTGCGTTTTGCTTCTCTTCTTTTCTCAGCAGTTTGTAAAGCCTCTTCAGACAGCCATTTTGCCTTTTTGAATTCCTTTTTCTTGGGGATGCTTTTTATCACCGCCTCCCATACAGTGTCACAGACTTCCATCTATAGTTCTTCAGGCAGTCTATCAGGTTTAATCCCTTGAGTCTATTTGTCACTTCCACTGTATAATCATAAGGGATTTGATTTAGGTCATAGCTTAATGGCCTAATCGTTTTCCCTACTTTCTTCAATTAAGTCTGAATTTTGAAAGACCATAGCCTTGACTATACAGACCTTTGTCAGCAAAGTGATGCCTTTGCTTTTTAACACAGTCTAGGTTTGTCATAGCTTTCCTGCCAGGAAGCAATCATCTTCTAATTTCATGGCTGCAGTCACCATCTGCAGTGATTTTAGAGCCCAAGAAAATGAAATCTGTAGATGTCATCTTCTGTCTTAAGATAGACCATAAAATGAATGAAATAAAGGGTATTAAACATATTATTTACACTAGAAACATACATTCAAGCACATAGAAATTGCAGAGGAAAGAGAAAAACAGTAGAATGCACATTTATTGAGAGTCTCCTATGGGCCAGGCACTCTGCTGGGCACAACACATATTTCTTATTTAATCCTTAAGGTCTGAGATAGATGCTATTTTTGGCATTTTATAGATAATAAAACAAGATAATAAAACAAAATAAGTTCCAGTAACTTATCCAAGGCTGCAGAGGCAGTTGCTGTTGCTGTCCAGTCACTAGGTCATGCCCAGCTTTCTGTGACCTATGAACTGCAGCAAAGGCAGAAGAACCAGCTTTCAAGCCTGTCTCCAAAATTCGTGTTCCTCCTGTTGGACCTTGTTGATATGGCTGATGTGGAGGTGAATGTTAGAACTCATTTATGAGGGATCACAAGTGGCATTAGTCTTGTGAAATTTAACCAGCTCAATGTCTATGTTCTTTTCTGCAATGTGATGAGAATATAATGGCAAACATCATGGAATCAACTCATGGGGACCCTTGTTTTGTTTTGTTTTTAGAATGTCAGTTGTCTTTTTATTTACTTATTTGGCTGCACTGGGTCTTAGTTGCAGCACGCATGATTTTCAATCTTTGGTTGCAGCATGTAAGGTCTTTAGTTGCAACATGTGGGATCTGGTTCCCTGACCTGGGATCAAACCGCGGCCCCCTGCATTGGGGCATGGAGTTTTAGCCACTGGGCCACCAAAGAAGTCCCATGGGGACCCTTGTTAATCAAGCTTTTTCTGTTCTTAGACATTAGGAAGGCCTTTTGGGCTGTCATGTCCATCTCTTTGTGACGCCGTGGACTGTAGCCCAACAGGCTCTCCTGTCCATAGGATTTCCCAGGCAAGAATATAGGAGCAGGTTGCCTTTTCCTCTTCCAGGAGATCTTCCCGACCTAGAGACGGGACCTGCCTCTCCTGAGCCTCCTGCATTGGCAGGTGGATTCTTTACCACTGGGCTACTTGGGAAGCCCTTTTCTGCTCTGGGACATTAGAAAGGTATTCTCTCTTAAACAATGTTGAGGCTGGGAATTAGGTTCCCCCAAACACTTTTTCTTCTCCTTTTTTTTGAGATTGATTTATTTATGGCTGTGGTGAGTCCGTCGCTGCACACAGGCTTTTCTCTAGTTGCGGCAAGTGGGGGCCACTCCCCAGTTGCAGAGTGTGGGTTTCTCATTGCAGTGGCTTCTCTCGTTGGGGAGCATGGACTCTAGGCACACAGGCTGAAGTAGCTGCAGCACCTGGGCTCAGCAGCTGCTGTTCAAGGGCTCTAGAGTGCTGGCTCAGTAGTTGTGGTCCATGAGTTTAGTTGCCCTGAGGCATGTGGGATCTTCCTGGACCAAGGATCAAACCAGTGTCCCCTGCATTGCAAGGTGGATTCTTAAACACTAGGCCCCCAGGAGAGCCCCCTTCAAACACTTTTGAAGCTACCCCTTGGGGTGACTACAAATCTCCCCTGCTTCTATCATCCTCACTGATGGTCAGCACACTGGTACCATGATGTAATGTATTCATTTACTTCCTATTGCTTCTCCCTACTCCTAGATATTTGTATAAGAAAAAAAGATCCTTGACCTCACATCTTGCACAAAAATTATTTCAAGGTGGATCATAGAAAAAAGCTAAAACTAAAATCTATTAGAAGAAAATAAAGGTGACTATCTTCACACTTTGGGGGTAGTCAAGTGTTTCTTAAGATATATATATATATATATATA
>SJYC01031385.1:0-51014 GCA_006408675.1 Madoqua kirkii | reverse complement strand
CAAAGAGTTTTATAAAGTTGTTGTTCAGTCACTCAGTAGTGTCTGACTAAAGTAGTTGTACAAATTTAGAGTTCATCAAAATGTCTGAGAATACTAGTTGCTCTAAACTTTATAATTTTGTTTGTTGTCATCCTGAAAAGTGTGTTTAGTTCAGTTCAGTCCCTCTGTCGTGTCCGACTTTTTGTGACCCCATGAATTGCAACAAGCCAGGCCTCCCTGTCCATCACCAACTCCCAGAGTTGACTCAGATTCATGTCCATCGAGTCCATGATGCCATCCAGCCATCTCACCCTCGGTTGACCCCTTCTTCTCCTGCCCCCAATCCCTCCCAGCATCAAAGTCTTTTCCAATGAGTCAACTCTTCAAATGGGGTAGCCAAAGTACTGGAGTTTCAGCTTTAACATCATTCCTTCCAAAAAAATAACAGGGCTGATCTCCTTCAGAATGGACTTGTTGGATCTCCTTGCAGACCAAGGGATCCTCAAGAGTCTTCTCCAACACCACAATTCAAAAGTATCAATTATTTGGCGCTTAGCCTTCTTCACAGTCCAACTCTCACATCCATACATGACTACTGGAAAAACCATAGCCTTGACTAGACGGACCTTATTTGGCAAAGTAATGTCTCTGCTTTTGAATATGCTGTCTAAGTTGGTCATAACTTTCCTTCCAAGGAGTAAATATCTTTTAATTTCATGGCTGCAGTCACCATCTGCAGTGATTTTGGAGCCCCCCAAAATAGAGTCTGACACTGTTTCCCCTGTTTCCCAATCTATTTTCCATGATGTGATGGGACCAGATGCCATGATCTTTGTTTTCTGAATGTTGAGTTTTAAGCCAACTTTTTCCTTCTCCTCTTTCACTTTCATCAAAAGACTTTTTAGTTCCTCTTCACTTTCTGCCATATGGTACCTAATCATTGTTTTGTGTAAATTTGCCTCGATGAATAATAAAAGTAAGCATTTTTTATTGTCTAGTAGCCATTTGTATATGTTTTTCTCAAGTGATTGTTCAAGTTTTTTGCAGTTTCTATTTTTTTTAATTGGAGGATAATTGTTTATTTCTGCTGTACAACAACTCAAATCACTCATGATTATATATATATGTGTGTGTGTGTATATGTATGTGTATATATATATATATATATACATACACCCTCCCTCTGAAGCCTCCCTCACTCTTCCAATCTCACCTCTCTGGGTCATCACAGAGCAGCAGATTGAGCTTCCTGTGTTATATAGCAGCTTCTCACCAGCTGTTTTACCCTTGGTAATGTATATATGTCAATGGTGCTTTTTCAAGTCGTCCTATTCTCTCCTTCCCCTGTGTATCCACAAGTCTGTTCTCTGCTTCTGTGTCTTCATTCCTTCTCTGCATATATATTCATCAGTACTATTCTTTTTAGAGTCCATATGTGCACATTAATATATAATATTTGATTTTCTGACTTACTCTAATGTGCATGACAGGCTCTCGGTTCATCCACCTCACTAGAACTGGTTGAAATTTGTTTCCTAGAACTGACTCACTGGAAAAGCCCCTGATGCAGGAAAAAATTGAAGGCAGGAGAAGAAGGGGCAAAAGAGGATGAGATGGTTGGATGGCATCACCGACTTGATGCACGTGAGTTTGAACAAGCTCTGGGAGTTGGTGATGGACAGGGAAGCCTGGTGTGCTGAGAGTCAGATACAGTTGAGCAACTGAACTGAACTGATGGTTGAGTAAATAGTCCATTGTATATATGTATCACATCTTCTTTATCCATTCATTTGTTGATGAATATCTAGGTTGCCTTCCATCTCCTAGACATTGTAAATAGTGCTGTAGTGAACACTGAGGTGCATGTGTCTTTTTGAATTGTGATTTTCTCAGGATATATGCCAGCTCATGAGATTGCTGGGTCATATGACAGTTTTGTTAGTTTGTTAAGGAATTTGTAAATTGTTCTCCATAGTGGCTGTAACAATTTACATGTACACCAATAGTTCAGTAAGGTACTCTTTTCTTCACATCCTCTCCAGAATTTATTATTTGTAGTTTTTTTTTTTATGATGTCCATTCTGATTACTGTGAGGTGATAACTCATAGTAATTTTGATTTGTATTTCTCTAATAATGAGTGATGTTGAGCATTTTTTCTTGTGTTTATTGGCCATATGTGCAGATTACTTCCTAGGTTTTCAGTATTTATCTTAACTGATGTGTAGGAATTTGTTATATATTCTGCTTGCAAGCTATTTTCTGGACATATGTATTATAAGTAACTTCTATCATTTATTCTTTTCAAATAAATGGCTTTGCATTTCATTTCTTTTTCTGTTTTTGAATTTTCTGTTTGTAATTTCAATGAGTTCTTCTCTAATTGTTGTTATATTTTCTTCTTCTGCTTAATTTGGATTTATTTGTTCCTCTGTTCTAGCTTCTTGGTCGGAAATCATAGATTATCATTTGAGAGTGTTTCATTTTCTAATGAAATAATTTAGTGCTTTAACTTTCTCTTGGAATATTGCTTTAGTTGCATATGACAGATTTGTTGTTGTTGTTCAGTCGCTAAGTTGTGTCCAAATCTTTATCACTTTATGGACTACATGCCAGGATCCTCTGTCTTCCACTGTCTCCCAGTTCAGTTCAGTTTAGTCGCTCAGTCATGTCCAACTCTTTGCAACCCCATGAATCGCAGCACGCCAGGCCTCCCTGTCCATCACCAAATCCCAGAGTTCACTCAGACTCATGTCCATCGAGTCCTTGATGCCATCCAGCCATCTCATCCTCAGTTATCCCCTTCTCCTCCTGCCTTCAATCCCTCCGAGCATCAGACTCTTTTCCAATGAGTCAATTTTTTGCATGAGGTGACCAAAGTACTGGAGTTTCAGCTTTAGCATCATTCCTTCCAAAGAAATCCCAGGGTTGATCTCTTTCAGAATGGACTGGTTGGATCTCCTTGCAGTCCAAGGGACTCTCAAGAGTCTTCTCCAACACCACAGTTCAAAAGCATCAATTCTTCAGTGCTCATTTCTCAAATTCATGTCCATTGAGTTGGTGATGTTATCTAACTATCTCTACCTCTGCCATCCCCTTCTCCTTTTGCCTTCAAACTTCCCCAGCATCAGGGTCTTTTCCAATGAATTGGTTCTTCACATCAGGTAGCCAAAGTATTCCAGCTTCAGCATCAGTCGTTCCAATCAATATTCAGGGCTGATTTCCTTTAGGACTGACTGGTTTGACTTCCTTGCAGTCCAAGAGACTCTCGAGCCTTCTCCAGCACCACAACTCAACAGCATCAATTTTTTGGTATTCAGCCTTTTTTATGGTCTAATTACATATCCATACATGACTACTAGAAAAATCATAGCTTTGACTATACAAACCTTTTCAGTAAAGTGAAGTCTCTGCTTTTTAATATGCTGCCTAGTTTTGTCATAGCTTTCCTTCCAAGAAGCAAGCATCTTCTCATTTCATGGCTGCAGTGACTGTCTGCAGTGATTTTGGAACCCAATAAAATAAAATCTGTTACTTCTTCCAGTTCTGTTTGCCATGAAGTGATGCTGGCAATTTGATCTCTGGTTCCTCTGACTGTTTGAAACCAGCTAGTACATCTGGAATTTCTCAGTTCACAAACTACTAAGCCAAGCTTGAAGGAGTTTAAGTATAACCCTGCTAGCATGAGAAATGAGTGCCGTTGTACAGTAATTTGAATATTCCAGTCCTATGGCCACTGCTTAATTTTCCACATTTGCTGACATATTGATGTGAAGCAGTTTATCTTTTAGGATTTTAAATAGTTCAGCTACAATTCCATCACCTCCACTAGCTTTGTTCATAGGCATTAGCTTTCTAAAGCCTTCTTGACTTCACAATCCAGGATGTCCAGCTCTAGGTGAGTGGCCACACCAGCATGGCTATCCAGATCATTGAGACATTTTTTGAACAGTTCTTTTGTATATTCTTGCCACCTCTTCTTCTTATCTTCTGCTTTGTTATATCCTTATGGTTTTTTGTTACTTATTGTGCCCATACTTGCATGAAATATTCCCTTAATCTTTCCAATTTTATTGATGAGATCTCTGGTCTTGCCTATTCTATTGTTTTCCTCTATTTCTTTGCATTATTTAAGAAGGTCCTCTTATCTCTCCTTTGTAATCTCTGGAACTCTGTCTTCAGTTGGGTATATCTTTCCTTTTCTCGCTTGCCTTTTTCTTCTCTTCCTTCCTCAGCTATTTGTAAAGCTTCTTCAGACAACCACTTTGCCTTCTTTCATTTCTTTTTCTTTGGGGTTGTTGTGGTCATTGCCTCCTGTACAATGTTATGAATTTCCATCCATTGTTCTTCAGACACTCTGTCTCCCAGATTTAATCCATTGAATCTATTTGTTACCTCCACTATTTAATCATAAGGGATTTGATTTAGGTTATACCTGAAAGGCCTAGTGGTTTTCCCTACTTTCTTCAGTTTAAGCCTGTATTTTGCAATAAGAAGCTCACGATTTGAGTCATAGTCAGCTCCCAGCCTCTATTCAATTCAGTTCAATCACTCAGTCATGTCCGACTCTTTGCGACCCCATGAATTTCAGCACACCAGGCCTCCCTTTCCATCATCAACTCCTGGAGTTCATTCAAACTCACATCCATCCCATCGGTGATGCCATCCAATCATCTCATTCTCTGTCATCCCCTTCTCATCCAGCCCCCAATCCCTCCCAGCCTCAGTCTTTTCCAATGAGTCAAATCTTTGCATGCCAAAGTACTGGAGTTTCAGCTTTAGCATTATTCCTTCCAAAGAACACTCAGGATTGATCTGCTTTAGAATGGACTGGTTGGATCTCCTTGCAGTCCAAGGGACTCTCAAGAGTCTTCTCCAACACCACAGTTCAAAAGCATCAATGCATTGGCACTCAGCTTTCTTCACAGTCCAACTCTCACATCCATACATGACCACTGGAAAAATCATGGCCTTGACTAGATGGATCTTAGTCAGCAAAGTAATGTCTCTGCTTTTGAATATGCTCTCTAGGTTGGTCATAACTTTCCTTCCAAGGAGTAAGCATGTTTTAATTTCATGGCTGCAGTCACCATCTACAGTGATTTTGGAGCCCCCTCCAAAAAAGTCTGACACTGTTTCCACTGTTTCCCCATCTATTTCCCATGAAGTGATGGGACCAGATGCCATGATCTTTGTTTTCTGAATGTTGAGCTTTAAGCCAACCTTTTCACTCTCCTCTTTCACTTTCATCAAGAGGCTTTTTAGTTCCTCTTCACTTTCTGCCATAAGGGTGGTGTCATCTGCATATCTGAGGTGACTGATATTTTTCCCAGCAACCTTCATTCCAGCTTGTGCTCCTTCCAGCCCAGTGATTCTCATGATGTACTATGCACAGAAGTTAAATAAGCAGGGTGACAATATGCAGCCTTGACATACTCCTTTTCATATTTGGAGCCAGTCTGTTGTTCCATGTCCAGTTCTAACTATTGCCTCCTGACCTGCATATAGGTTTCTCAAGAGGCAGGTTAGGTGGTCTGGTATTCCCATCTCTTTCAGAATTGTTCACAGTTTATTGTGGTCTCCACAGTCAAAGGCTTTGGCATAGTCAATAAAGCAGAAATAGATGTTTTTCTGAAACTCTTTTGCTTTTTCCATGACTCAGTGGATGTTGGATATTTGATCTTTGGTTACTCTGCTTTTTCTAAAACCAACTTGAACATCAGGAAGTTCACGGTTCATGTATTGCTGAAACCTGGCTTGGAGAACCAGCCTCTATTACTCATCTTTAAATTTGTAGATCTAGCTAAGTGTCTTGAAAAATAAGTAAATAATTTAATAAATACATCCATGCTATCACAGATGGCATTATTTCCTTCTTTTTACATTTAAATAATGATTTGCTGTATGTAGATATCACATATTCCTTATACTTTCATCTAGTAGTAGACATTTGAATTGTTTCTATATCCTGTCTATTGTGATTAATGGTGTAGTGGACATGGGAGTTGGAGATGTCTTTGAGATCCTGTTTTCATTTACTTTTTTTTCTCTTTTCTTTTTACGTGTTCATTGTAGTCAGCCCAGAATTTTAAGTATGCAGTCTCTTTCATTTCCTTTGAATGTATAGGTGGAAGTGGATTTTCTGGATCATTGAAGTGAAATCGTTCAGTCATGTCTAACTCTTTGTGATTCCATGGACTGTAGCCCACCAGGCTCCTCTGTCCATGGGATTCTCCAGGGAAGAATACTGGAGTGCATTGTCATTTCCTTCCCCAGGGGATCTTCCTGACCCAGGGATCAAACCCAGGTCTCCCACATTGTGGGGAGACACTTTAACCTCTGAGCTATTCAGTAAGCTTATTTCCAATTCTATTTTTCTGAGATATCTCCATGCTGCTTTTAATATCAGCTGGACCATTTTACATTCCTACTAATACTGTACAAGGATTTTGGTTTCTTCACATCCTTGCCAACATTTCTTATCTTTTGATCTTTTTGATGATAACCACCTTTACATATGTAGAGTGATATTGTTGATTTGATTTACATTTATCTGATGGGAGTTGGTGATGGACAGGGAGGCCTGGCGTGCTACGATTCATGGGGTTGCAAAGAGTTGGGCACAACTGAGCAACTGAATTGAACTGAACTGATGATTAGTAATTTTATGCATCTTCTTACAAAACCTCCAACAAAGATAAATTCAGGACCAGCTGGCTTCATTGGTGAGTTCTACCAGATATCTAACAAAAATTAATGCTGATCTTAAACTCTTCCAAAAAATTGATGAGGAGGGAACACTTCCAAAGTCACCTTATAAGACCAGCATTACCCGAACACCAAAGCCGTACAAAGACAATATGCACAACTGAGCAACTGAATTGAACTGAACTGATGATTAGTAATTTTATGCATCTTCTTACAAAACCTCCAACAAAGATAAATTCAGGACCAGCTGGCTTCATTGGTGAGTTCTACCAGATATCTAACAAAAATTAATGCTGATCTTAAACTCTTCCAAAAAATTGATGAGGAGGGAACACTTCCAAAGTCACCTTATAAGACCAGCATTACCCGAACACCAAAGCCGTACAAAGACAATATGACAAGAATATTATAGGCAAATATCTCTGATAAACATAGATGTCAAAAAATACTCAACAAAATACTAGCAAATAGAATGTAACAGTACATTAAAAGGATCATACATCATAATTAAGGGAATTTTTATCTTGAACAGAAGGATGGTTCACCATATGAAATCAATTACTATGAAATGCCATATTAACAATTTAAGAATAAAAATTATCATTTCAGTAGCTACATAACAACATTTGATAGAATTAAAACAATTTTATAATAAAAATGCTCATCAAATTGGGTACAAAAGGAAAATACCTCAACATAATAAAGGCCGCATATGACAAGTATGATAGATCATACTCAACTATGAAAAGCTAAGAGCTTCTGGCAAAGGAAATGATCAACAGAATATAAGTACAACCTGTGGAATAGGAGAAACTATTTGCCAACCACATATCTGTAAGGAGTTAATTTTCAAAACATATAAGAAACTTCTATATCTCAATAGCAACAAAACTGTCTGATATAAAAATGGACCAAAACATGGACAAAGAAATTGAATAGACATTTTTGTAAAGTTTACACTAACTTGTGGAATATATAAGAACCTGCCTGGATCAATAGACTTAACAGCAAACATATAGCAGAAGGAGACTTGAAAAATGCATGTACTTTGGGGCTTACCCTCTTTCTGCACTTGGGAATATTGCAACTGCCCTCATAGGAATGAGCCTAGACAACCTGTTGAATATGTTGAACCATCTAGTCTGTCAACTCAGATAAAGGCCAGTAGCAACTAACAGCACTAACAGAAAGTGAGAGAGTCCATATTAATTCAGTGAGCCTCCAGCTGACCACTAGCTTGGGTCCGACAAATGTTTATATACATATATATATATATATATATATATATGTACACACACACAGATACATGCACACATTATATAAACAAAACATGTAATTATACTATAATAATTATAATTATAGGACTTAGCATAATACTTGTAACCTGGTAATTTGCTTCATGCCATTTTAGTCATTGCTATTGCTACTTTTACTTTTGTATCTCTGTGTAATAATTTATATGGTATTTTTCATTAAACAAGAAACTTATAAAGATGAAAAGGATTTCCTGAGAATGATATAGTTTCCATTTTTATTTTTAGTTATTGTAAGTCCTACAACAGACTGGTTCCAAATGGGAAAAGGAGTACGTCAAGGCTGTATATTGTCACCCTGCTTATTTAACTTATAGGCAGAATACATCATGAGAAACTCTGGACTGGAAGAAACACAAGCTGCAATGAAGATTGCCGGGAGAAATATGAATCACCTCAGAGATGCAGATGACACCACCCTTATGGCAGAAAGTGAAGAGGAACTAAAAAGCCTCTTGACAAAAGTGAAAGAGGAGAGTGAAAAAGTTGGCTTAAAGTTCAACATTCAGAAAACAAAGATCATGGCATCTGAACACACACATACATACATACACATATACTAAAAATGGAAAAATTGGACCTCATCAAAATTAAAAAATATTTGTGATGCATGTATATGACAAAGGACTTATATTCAGAATATGTAAAAATGCATAAAACACCTTAAAAGTAGAAAGAAGCCTTAGACTCTACACAGAAGGATGATGATACTAATGATCTTTCATGTACTAATAAGCACCTGAAAAAATGTTCAACATCATTGGTCAGCTTGGAAATGCAAATTAAAGCCATATTGAGATATCAGTACATATGTATTAGAATTGCTAAAATTTTTTAAAAGATTGATATTTTTAATATATTTTGATTGACGTATAGTTTATTTACAATGTTGTGTTAATTACTGCTGTACAGCAAAGCGAGGCAGTTACACATATAATGATACATTCATTTTTATGTATTCTTTTCCATTATGGTTTCCGTCGTATTTTAGATTCCAAATATAAGTGATATTATATGGTATTTGTCTTTCTGACTTAACTTCATTTGGTATGAATCTCTAGTTGCATATCATCTCTAGTTGTATCCATGTTGCTGCAAGTGGCATTTCTTTTTTATGGTTGAGTAATATTCCCTTGTATATTTTTACCACATCTTCTTTATCTATTCATCTGTCAAATGACATTTAGATTGTTTCCATACCTTGGCTATTGTGAATAGTGCTGTTATGAACATAGTGGGTGGAGGGTGAATGTATCTTTTTGAATTATGGTTTTGTCTGTATATATTCCCAAGAATGGGATTGCTGGATCATATGGGAATTCTATTTTTAGTTTTCTGAGGAACTGCCATACTGTTAGTAGCTGCACCAACTAACATTCCTACCAACAGTGTAACAGAGTTTCCTTTTTTCCACATCCTCTCCAGCTTTTGTTATTTGTCAGCTTTTTAGTGATGGCCATTCTGACTGGCGTGAGGTTGTACCTCATGGTAGCTCTTATTTGCATTTCTCTAATAATCAGTGATGTTGAGCATCTTTTCATATGCCTGTTGCCCATCTGTATGTCTTCTTTGGAGAAATGTCTATTTAGGTATTCAGCCCAGTTTTTTAAACTAGTTAAGATTCATGTAAGCATATCATGAGTAAAACAAATCATATTAATCATACCTTGAGAAGAAGCATGGTGTTTGAATTTTTATTAGAATATAGTTGATTTACAATATTGTATTAGTTTCAGGTGTCCAGCAAAGTGAATCAGTTATACATATATCCACTCTTTTTTAGATTCTTTTCCCGTATAGGTCATTGCAGAGTAGAGTTCCCAGTGCTATACATTCTGTCCTTATTACTTATCTATTTTATATATACATATAATACTGTGTATATGTCAGTCCTAACCTCCCAATGTATTCCTCCCCTCCTTACCCCTTAGAAACATAAGGTTGCTTTTGTTTCCGGAAACTCTTTCTGTTTTGTAGATAAGTTCATTTTGTACCCTTTTTTTAGATTGCCATGTATAAGCAATATCATATGATATCTGTCTTTCTCTGACTTCATTCACTGTGACAGTCTCTAGGTCCATCTGTGCTGCTGCAAATGGCACTGTATTGTTATTTTATGGCTTAATAATATTCCATTATATACACACACACACAGACACACACACACACACACACACACACATATACATACACATACACATACACACACATTACATCTTCTGTATCCATCTCTCTGTTGATGGGCATTTAAGCTGCCTTCATGTCTTGGCTATTGAAATAGTGCTAAAGTGAACACTGGGGTGCGTGTATCTTTCTGAAGCATGGTTTTCTCCAGATATATGCCCTGGAGTGGGGTTGCTAGGTCATATGGTAGCTCTATTTTTAGTTTTTTAAGGAACCTCCGTAGTTTTCTCTGTAGTGGCTGTACCAGCTTACGTTCCTCCCAGTAGTGTCAAAGGGTTCCCTTTCCTCCACGTCCACTCTAGCATTTATTTGCAGACATTTTGATGATGGCCATTCTAACTGGTGTGAGGTGACACCTCGTTGTAGTTTTGCTTTGCATATCTCTAATAATTAGTGATGTTGAGCATCTTTTCATGAGCCTATTGACCATCTGTATGCTGCTTTGGAGAAATGTCTATTTAGGTCTCCTACCCATTTTTTATTTTTGAGTTGTGAGCTGTTTGTATATTTTGGAAGTTAATCCCTTGTTGGTCTCATCATTTGCAGATATTTTCTCCATTCTCTATGTTGTGTTTTCATTTTGTTTATGGTTTGCCTTGCTGTATAAAAGCTTGTAAGTTTGATTAGGTCTCAGTTGTTAATGTTTGTTCTTATTTCTATTGATTTGGGAGACTGACATAAGAAAGCATTGGTATAACTTACAAGAAGATTGACAATATTAAATGTTACTGAATTTCAAAGCAACTGGATTCTCATGAACTACTCAGAATAGAAAATTATATAAAATTTGAAAACTCTTAGGCAATTTATTTTAAAGAGAAAATATATCTTATAATGTAACAATTCCATTTCTAACTATTCTTTCTACAAAAGAAATGAAAATATATGTTCTCAACAAAACTTATACAAAAATGTTTATAGTAGCATGATTCATAATAGCCCCAAACAGAAAGAACCCCAAATGTCCATCAACAGACAAATGACTAAATAGTGGTATAGTTATATAATGGAATATTATTCAGAAATAAAAAGAAGCAAGCTGATATATCCAATATGGATAAATCTTAAAACATGATATTGTGCCAAAGAATCCAGGCACAAAAGAGTACAAACGCATGATTCTATTTAAATGGAATTCCGAAAAGACAAAACTAATATTTGGTGATAGAAAACAGAACAGTGGTTGCCTTTGTGAGTGTGGGGGTATCGACTAGAAAGGAGAATGAGGGAATTTTCTGGAGTGATGAATTTGTCCTGTTTCTTGATTTGGGCTTTGTTATAAGGATATATGGGCTTTCCAGGTGGCTCAGTGCTAAGAATCTGCCTGCCAATGCAGGAGACACAGGTTTGATCCCTGAGTTGGGAAGATCCCCTGGAGTAGGAAATGGCAACCCACCCAATATTCTTACTGGGAAAATTCCATGGACAGAGGAGCCTGGCAGGCCACAGTCGATGGGCTTCCAAAGCGTTGGACACAACTGAGCACGCACATGCGCGCCTAGAAAGTTCTCAAAGTCCTTTGAACTGTATATAGTTAAGATGTCTTCATACTGCTGCTTATGAGTTATGCCAACAGATATTTAATCATACTTACAACTAAAATACCTGCAGCTGAATTCAGTCAAATCTTGAACATATTGTTTATAATTTAAGGTCTGTAGGTTTCCATTAATTTAGGCTAATCTTACAACCCAAAGAAAAGCTTGTTACACGTTAGCATTTTCTTGAAGGACCAGATCTTTCAAAGAGGGACTCCCAGGACCAACCAATGCATACAAGAGAATAAATGCAGAGGACAAAACCCGAGGAAGGCAAAAGTCTGCAATGTTTAAAGTGTGTCTTCTTCCTCCTCAGTATTCCTTCTACCATACTCTGTGTCCATTTTCCCCACCACCATAAGAGAGATCTTTTAAGAGCAATTTCATAGCTCAAAAATTCTCCTTTTCATAAAACACTGGAGCACAGTTCAGCCGAGTTCTTTGCCACTCTGTAACGAGGATTGCTGCATCTTCAGTTTCCAATTTCCTTTCTCCTGTTTCTCATTTCCATCTGAGAACTCACCAGAATGGTCCTTAATGTTCATATTCCTACCAGAATTCTGTTCATGATTACTTACGCTCTTTATTCTAGGAAGATGGAAGCTTTCCCTCAGCTCTCTTTTCCTTCTGAGACCTCACTACAATGGCCCTTAGCCTTTTGTTTCTAGCACACACATCTTCCAGCCTCTACCTACTACCCAGTTCCGAAGCCCCTTCTATATTTTTAGGTGTTTGTTACTGCCACAGCCCACTTCTTGGTCCAAAGTATGTATTAGTTTGCTCAGGATTCTGTAACAAAATACCATGAACTGGCTGGCTTAAATCACAGAAATTTATTTTCTCAGGGTTCTGGAGGCTGTGAAGTCCAAGATCAGTCTGGCAGAGTCAAGTTTTCTGTAAACACTGCCTTCCTGGCTTGCAGATGATCGCCTTCTTGCTGTGTCTTCACGTGGTGGGAAGAGGGGTTGTGGGGGAGAGAGAAGAAAGAGGGAGGAGCAAAAGGAGGGAGAAGGGAGCGGGGAGACAGAAGAGAGAGCCCGCGCATGCAGTCTAGCGCCTCTTCTTACTGGGACACCGATGTTATTGGATCAGGGCCCACCCGTATGACCTCATTTAACCTTGGTTACGTCCACAAACACGCCACCTCCGATACTGCCACACTGGGGATAAGGTTTTCAACATAACAGTCAGGGGAGGACACAAACATCCAGTCGTTAATAGCGTGTGTGAAAAAATTTCTGTAAGTCTGTAGAGCAGAAAGTGAAAAGTCAGAAGGAATGTGCTAAATATATATTAATGTTTTAGGCCAGTATTTTCATTTCTTTCCCCTATGTTCTGTTCTCTCATTTAGATCAAATGAACAAATGTTCCTATTTTGTGTGTTGCTTCTCCGAGCTGTCTTTCTACTACCTGCTAGATAAATGCTATGTGAGGTTTTAATATAGATGCCCTCCTCTTAACCAAAGGAAAGATGGCTTCTAAAGAAGATGGCTAACTTGGCTTAATCTTTTGCTCAAATACTGTTTGAACTATTTGTTCCTCTAGAGTGATATTATGCCTTTGGAACCAAAAATATAAGATATGAACCTATTTTAAGAAAATAATGCCCCAAGGGAACCCTGTACACTGTTGGTGGGAATGGAAATTGGTGCAGCCACTGTGAAAAAAGTATGGCGTTTCCTCAAAAAACTAATAGAAATACCATAGGATCCAGCAGTTCTATTCCTATCTATCTAGATAAAATGAAAATGCTAATTCAAAGATACATGCACCTCACTGTTCAGACCAGCATTACTTAAAATTGCTGAGATATGGAAGCAACGTAAGTGTCCTTCAACAGAGGAACAGATAAAGATGGTATGATACATATATATACACATAGTATATCTATTATGTTTTATATATATAATGGGATAGTACTCAACCATAAAAAAGAATGAGATTTTGTCATTTTCAACATGGATAGACTTGGAGGACATTATGCTTAATGACTGAAGGCAAAAGGAGAAGGCGACAACAGAGGACGAGACGGTTGGATGGCATCACCAATTCAATGGACATGATTTTGAGCAAACTCTGGGAGATGGTGAAAAAGAGGGAAGTCTATCATGCTGCAGTCCATGGGGTGGCGAACAGTAGGACACGATGTAGCAGCTGAAGAACAATGCTTAATGAGATAGGTCAGACAAAGGCAGAAACTGTATGATATCACTTATATGTGGACTCTAAACAAAACAACACACTTCAGTTCAGTCACTCAGTCACGTCCAACTCTTCGCGACCCCATGAACTACAGCACGCCAGGCCTCCCTGTCCATCACCAACTCCCGGGGTTCACTCAGACTCATGTCCATCGAGTCAGTGATGCCATCCAGCCATCTCATCCTGTCGTCCCCTTCTCCTCCTGCCCCCAATCCCTCCCAGCATCAGAGTCTTTTCCAATGAGTCAACTCTTCGCATGAGGTGGCCAAAGTACTGGAGTTTTAGCTTTAGCATCATTCCTTGCAAAGAAATCCCAGGGCTGATGGAGTGGTTGGATCTCCTTGCAGTCCAAGGGACTCTCAAGAGTCTTCTCCAACACCACAGTCCAAAAGCATCAATTCTTCAGCGCTCAGCCTTCTTCACAGTCCAACTCTCACATCCATACATGAGCACAGTAGTGAATGTTAAAAAAAAAGAAAGAAAAGAAACTGACTCACAGATACAGAGACTAGTGGTTAACAGTGAGGAAAGGAGAGGGATGGGGGAAGGGCATGATAGGAGTAGGGGATTAAGAGGTACAAACTACTCTATAAAATAAGCTACGAGGATATACTGTATAACACAGGAAATAATAGTCACTACAACTATAAATGGAGTATAGCCTTTAAAATTATGATTCACTGTGTGTGGTAAACTTGAAGCTTATATATAGTATTGTACTTCAGCTATACCTCAACAACAAATAAAAAAAGAAATGCCTTTTCCTTATTTACAGAACAAAAATATATAGGTTCATCTCCCTGTCCATACACAATTATGGCATATCAAGGAATCATATGTCAATGTACAAAACTGATGCTAATGCCTCACCATATTATCTGCTGTGTTGGGCATCATGCCACTTGCTGCGAGTGAAAGAATAAAACCCAGACCTCGTCCACAAAGATCTTACAGATGGCTAGGGAGATAGCCCGATACCTTCGAGCTGTTTTCCCAGGAGTGATAAGGGGTTTGCACAGTCATTCACTTTCTCTTACCCAGGTGGCTGGTTAGAAAGGCAGCTGTGGTCAAAGAGCTGTTCTCCAAGAGCAGCTCTACCCTGTGTGTGTCACAGTGTTAAAGATAGAGTCTGTGTCAAGTGGTGAAGCAATATCTATTTTAAATAGAGTGGAAGTTTTTTTTTAAAAATTATTTCTATTTCACTGGATCTTTGTTGTGGTTCACAGGCTTAGTTGTGGCATGTGGGATGTTTGTTCTCCAAATGGGGGTCAAACCCAGGCCCCCTCCATTGGGACCATGGAATCTTATCCATTGGACCACCAAGGAAGTCCCAGAGTTCAAGTTTTATGTTGAATGCTTATGTCACTTAAACATTCTTCAGTTCACTCCATGATGACTTTAACCACTGGAATAACCATAGACGATTCATCAAGTAAACTGTAGGAGGGGGCAGCCAGGCACAACATAATGTCCTCATAAAAGAAACTTCCAGGGCCACTCTTCCCACAAAACGCTGCCTATCTGCTTTTTCTAAAACATCTTTCTAAATTTCTTTCCTTTTTTAAAAAAAGGGTATCTCCCCTAGAGATGTTTAAAAAACTGCAATTTTGCTTCTGAGGTATTTGTAAGCCTTGCCTCGGTTTTGTGACATCATAAGCATCCTAAATAAGATAACATACTGCAGCTCACAAGGAGACCCTGCATCTCTGCAGGGCAAGTGTAATCTGAAAAGCTTCAAGGCACACACATCAGATTTTAACACTAAAACTTGTTGTAACAAGAGTTTTTCCTACACTTAAAAAATCCACAGTGACACAAAGTCAATTAAATTTTATTACAACCAAGAATATAAAATAAATGCAATGTAATTCATTTCTAACAGTCATTTCAAGAAGGATGTCAGGAAAACTCAAAAGCGAGAAACACTTGGCTCCAAAGCTGCAAGCTTGTCCTGCACCCCGGGGAGCAGGCCCCGCTGGGGGGCAGCTGGCTTTCAATGCACACCTCACAGTGTGTGTGCAAAGCATACACAGTCATGTCTAAAGTCGTACAAACAGGGATGCGTGCAGAAAAATGGCTGAAAGGAGAGACAAGAACAGGTACACTTCACATAGAGGAATTATGGGAAATACAAACTAGGCAGTTTAGAAAGGATATACTACATAACATATATAAAAAGTACTTTAAATTGTTGTTAAAAAGGACATCTTCAGTCCACATTTTGTGTAATACTTTTAGTGTCTACACAGACAAATTTTTAAAAAAATTAAATAGTATTAATTTACTAAATATTTAGGAGATAAACAGTGCATTAAGGATTTTTTTTCATATAATACATACATATCACTCCTCAGTGATAGCATAGAAGAGTAAGTATGGCCTTAGGTACAACACATTTTTTTAAAAAACCCTAAAACAATGAACTTTGCCTTATGATATTTGTGACTATCTTGAAGATTAAGGAAACCTAAACAGCTATATTTTATATAAAATATTATTTATACTTGAATCCTTCAAGCTTCCTTTAGTCTGCCATTTCACTGCCTTTCTCCATTCCCCAGAAAGATAACATTACAGAGGTTAGGATTTGTAATTTTCATAGACTATTCCTTCATTGTACAGTTTGTCACATACAAGCATTCCAAGCAGATTAAGCCGCAAGTCTTATTGTTCAACTATTTTTTCTCTTCTCTCCAGCAGAGAAAACAGCATACAACTAGCAGTTGCTTCTTCAGGAATGAGGCAGTGAGCACATAAGTCAGTGTCATCCCCTTCCATTCTTAAATGTAAATTGTGTTTACAAGAGCAAGAGAGTAGTGCAGAAGGCCAAAATTCTAAGTCCTAAAGTTTTAAAACCACACAGATATAAAAATATACATGTCCTTGGTTTCTGTATGTTCCTGTATGATCTACTTCATCATAAGGATTGTTCAGCCTCATAGTGTCAGTACTGCCGCCAGGCTGCCTTACCTGTGAGATCAGCTGTCCTGAAACTCAAGAATACTTTTTCCTAAATACACACCTTACCAAAAAGCTAACTCAGAAACTGATTTGTAATATGAAATGCAGAAAACCTTTGCTTTGATTCCTCCCTTCCTTTCAGTAACTTTCCCTGGTTTGGATGTCCACACTGCATTCTCAGGGGACACCGATCGTAATAAATTTTTGAAGAGGAATGTGGTTATTTGGGGAACACAAAAGTAAATTTTAACCTCAAAAATCTTCACAGGTTTCCTTCAAGGGCCCACAGTTTTAGGGCCCATGACTATGTTAAAGGCTTTATTCTCCTTTACAAGGAAAAGGAAATTGGGAACCAAAATTATTTCAAAGGGTAATGGGTACCAGTGGGCATCACCAACTCTGAGGCAAGACCACAGGAGGAAAGGGCCAGTACCAGTGCAGTGACCAGAAAGTCACGTGTGTAATGGGCATATCTGGCTAGACCCTGTGTGAAGAACACTGGGAACAACTAAAAATTCCCCACCAGCTTCTGTATCAGTTCTGCCACTAAAATTCACTACATGCAAAGAAAGCAAGGTAGTCCTGTGATCATAAGAAGCACGTATCACAAGGATTTATATCAAAGTGTATTAAAGGGCATGATATTTTGATTCATGCACATATTTGGTTTTGTCTTTTACTAAATGTATGCCCCTCTCAAGGGCAGGAACAGAGCTTCTCTTTTCACTGTAATTTCCTACAAACTCAACTTAGTTGAGTATGTTCTGCCTACAAGGGCCACCCAATTGTTGAAAGGCTGCTGTAAACATTTCAAATATATATTAATGACTGTGGTGATACTTAATTGTTGGCTTTCTTGAAGGTAGAAAAACAAAGAAACCTCTCTATGATACTTGTTTATTATAGGGCAAAACTTGGGATAATAACTCTCTTCAAGAGGGTTTAGAAGTAAACAAAGAGACCTCATGTTCTAAGATGGTTTCATTTATAAGCCTGTCATCCCAGGAAAGCTTCGTGTCATGGACTCAGTCATGAGCTCTTCAAGGACAGGAAGTATGTCTTGCCCTTCCCATCTGCCCCAGCATGACCTGGGCACAGGGGGAGGGTACTCTGAGGATCTGATGACACGGAGGCTTCAGGGCCCAGGACAGAACTTTACACAGGTGGCTACATTATGCAGAGGGCTACTAGTTTCTTATTTGCAACAGCGGAAGCAGTAAATCACCATGGAGACAATCAAATTCCTTCCAGTGGAGCACGCCAACTGTTTCATTTTCAGTGTTCATCAGCGTCCCTACACAGTCTTTGTTATTAATAAGCATTATTATGCTGAGATCAGGAAGGTCCTTGCTGGCTACAGTATCACATCAATAGTGCAAAATGTATACTGGCTTCTGTCTAAAATCTTATTTTACTTGTGTATGGACCCAGAGTAGATAACCAGGTAGATAAGTTCACAAGGAAGAGTAAAAAAATGCATATAACTTGCATATAACAACGATCAGCTATTTCTTCTAGCTCAAGAAAACATTAAACAAGGCTGGTGCTGCTAGTAGCATTTAGAAGAACACAAATTTCTTGCCCCTTACATTACGACGGAAGCTCTTAAGTCTTTACATTTCTGTGGGACTCTGGGGAGCTTCCTTACGCTGGCTAAGAAAGAACTCACTGGCTAAGAGCAAACTCAGCCTCTAATTCATAGATCATAGAAATGTAAATATGTACTTAGATAATATAGTTGTATACTATCTGCCCATAGTTTAGGCACAAAATTATTAAGTTTTCTCCTAGGGGCAAAAAAAAGCATTCAGTGCAATGAAAAGATTCTTGATAGAATTAAGTTTCAGTAATAACAGCAAAATTATGCATACATCATACATACTTGAAACATGAACAAAACCTAAACTTTTAACATGCTTTAAAAATAGTCACTCTATGTCTAACACAAATACGAATAAGAACACTGCTTTTTGTTTTAAAAGCAGATTAATTTGCAGGCTTCTATGAGTACCCTTGATTATGTAAGAAAGTTACTCAAGCTGACCCAGATGTGAAGAAACCAACAGTTCTTTAGAGAAGCCAACTGTATGTACAATACACAAGAAAAGCTTTTCCTTCAAAGGGAAGCAATACATCCTTTGATCAGCATTACTCTTAAAGAAATCCAAGTGCAGTTAATACTCTCTTCAGTTTTCTGGTGTGGGTCACCAGAGGACTGTATTTCATCAAAGCTCTTAAAACCCTTTTTAAAGTAGACTTAAGCTACATGAAGTTTAAAATTATCATTCGTAACTACTGAATACTATTCAGAATAAGATGATTCTGGGAACTAAGTTCCATATGAAGGATTATATAAAAATTACCACATGTTTTAGTTCTTCATAGCATAAAGCATAGTAACTGCAAAGATCTAGGCTGTTTTTGGTTGCAGGTTCCCACTGTCCCACCACTTGTCTTTTTATTAGACCTTCCCTGAAACTAGATAAATAAAAATGTAATAGTAAGGTACTTTGGGACAGTAACAGTTCCTGTTTAAGACTTCCACGAACAAAAGGTTGTATTCTGCGAAAACCACGTAGTGCTGTGAAAGGTGCATATCTGCCTGTGTTGCTAGATCAGTTCATGAAGTATAAAACTATACACCACTGGAGACTTGTTTCTAAAACATTAAAATCCTAATAAAAGAGCTCTGAAAAGAGAAATCATAGCGATTGCTACAGCATGAGAAAGGTGCACCAGGAAATCCTTCCCAAAGATGCTGAAGGTTGCAGAAGTTAAGTGCTGGGATTAGATCAGACGCTTTATCAGAGAAGTCACAATGGAACACATGCAGGGAAAGGCTGCTGGGGAAACTTCACAAAAGTCTTCTTCAAGTCACTAAAGAAGAGACATCAGTCAGTCTTGCAAAATGCTCCGTAAATGGTTTTCCTCCTAAGTGGCTGGCAGCTCCAGAGCTGGCATTTGGGGCTCTCTTCAGTGCAGACATCATGTTGCTGGAGCCGGTGCTCTGGGCCGCGGCCGGTCAGTAGCGGTGGGCCTGGTGAGACGGGTGGTACTGTGCGCTCTGCTGAGACGAGGAGGAGTAGCCTAGTGTGCTCTGGGACTGGGAGGATCCCTGGACGCTGCTTTGGTAATTCAGGCGCGAGCTGGAGTGCTAGGGGAGGAAGCAGGAGAAGGGGGTGACCTGTGGGGCACGGGAGCAGCTCAAGAGGTTCCTCGCAATAGGACACAGAAGCTGTGGGTTCTGACCCATAGGAGCTGACAGCTAATTTCATGTGTCAGTACGTTTTGCTGATTTCACATCATAGCCTGCTACCACTGTTCTGGCATGCACAAAAACTGGCTGGATGTCTTTGGAAGATAAGCCACATGGGCAATGAGAAGTAGAGGGGAAATTGATGCTGACTAATTCTGGTTAGAGATTCTTTGCATAGCTGAGATTTGCAAACAGGAAGAATCAATTTGGCATTTTGATCCAGTGGTGTTCCTAATGTATACTGATGTGCTGTTAATTTTCTCATTATAAATAACAAAGCTGTGACTAAGAAATCGTTTTTAGGAAAGAGTTTCCTCAGGAGAGGCTAGAGTAGCCTCAGCAGCACCACCTACCTGACAAAGCAAGACAGGGTAGCAGCAAATAGGTGCTTTTTTTAAATCAGCTTCAGATAACGTTTAGAATTTTTTTAAAAAATTGTATGTGAAAATTCCCTCGAGAAGGCTGAGACAAATGTATTTCAATTCAGTGTATTTTTATTACCTTAAGTGAAACATTCATCTTCATAGTATCAAGGACAAATATGAAAAAATATGTAAAAGAAAAATTAATCTATAGAAATAGAATATAGTGCTTGGTTAACTATAAGTGTTAACTGCAGCTGTCTTTGGTTCTGCCCAGGGGACTGGTTCTTCCTGTGAGCAAAGCATGACAAGATCCTATGTAATAAAGTTATCGTGAAAGTGTTAGTCACTCAGTGGTATCTGACTCTCTGCGACCCCACGGACTATAGCCCACCAGGCTCCTCTGCCCATAGGATTTCCCAAGCAAGAGTACTGGAGTGGGTTGCCATGCCCTCTTCCAGGAGATCTTCCCAACCAAGGGATCAAACCCAGGTCTCCTGCATTACAGGAAGATTCTTTACTGTCTGAGCCACCAGGGAAGCCCAATAAAGCTATTACCTGGATTTTAAAATGTAAATGACCTTGAGGTGGCATTGGTGGGTTTAATGAAGGACAAAGCAAGGCTGCCCCACTCAGTGCACAAGAGGCAGCCAAACTGGACTTGCAACATCTGGTCCAAGAAAACAGGGCAATAAGATAGTCTTGGTTAAAAATAAGACCACTTAATTCCTTCCTTTCTTACACAACTCTTAGTCATATTGTTGTAGGAAGCCTTGACAAATCCTAACAACATTTATTGTAAGTTTATTATGAAAAAAAAATGTTCTTTCCATTCACGAGGCCTACAGTTGCTAGGCTGCCTATGACTGCTTTTACTTTAGCAGATTAGACTCTGCACAATAGCTCCTCCATACTGGATAAAAAACAAATTTGGGAGAAGGAAATGGCAACCCACTCCAGTATTCTTGCCTAGAGAATCCTGTGGACAGAGAAGCCTGGTGGATTGCTGTCCAGAGCTTCGCAAAGAGTCGGACATGACTGAAGTGACTTAGCATGTATGCATGCATTGGAGAAAGAAATGGTAACCCGCTCTGGTGTTCTTGCCTGGAGAATCCCAGGGACAGAGGAGCCTGGTGGGCTGCCATCTATGGAGTTGCACAGAGTCGGACACGACTGAAGCGACTTAGCAGCAGCAGCAGCAGTGCTGATACTATGAGAGCTGCCAAGAGGTCACCCTCACCCTTCATGCTAATCTTTCCAACTAATTAGCTGAGAAAACTATCCATGTCACAGATACGCTGGTTTATTTTTAAGTAGACAGCTCAATATGGACAAAGAAAAACATTTGAAGAACTCCTAGATTTGAAAGGAGTAAATACACTTAGTTAAGTAATCTGTCCATGATTGACTATAATCAGTCTAATATAACATAATCAGAGACACCAAGATGCGCTAGTATATGTTAAAAGTTTATTGCTCTTATAATACAATAGGAATAAACTAATGTTAGGGGGAAAATTGACTTTATAGTACTACTACCCAAATAGCAAGCTGCTTTGCAGACCAAACTGATGCCTTGATTAGTTTAATTGGAACCAGTGGAAGTGCTATTATATACTTGGCTGCTTACAGGGAACCTTCCAAGAGAAGTTTTCAAAGTATTTGTGTTGAGATATTCAAAATGTAAAGCCAGTTTAAACAGCTATTTATTATGTCTTTCTTGTTAATGTTTCTCTGGTTTCCAGTTCCTAATCGGCGAGTTTATGTCTTCGTTGCCTGTGGTTTTGTTTTCTATTATCTCTCTCCTAAGTGCGCCTTCTCCACCAGTTCCCTGAAGGACTGTGGTTCTAAACCTTTTTTTTTTTAAGTTTTTTGTTTCCCTTCTTGGATCTTAAGTTTGTTACTACCTTGAAAACTTTTTTTCCCCCCAAGATTCCCTACAGTTTTCACCCGTATTTTTACCTGTCTCTCCAAACATCAATCCTTAGGGTTTCTTCCTTTAATTTCTTGAATGGTAACACAATTGTAGTGTTTGTTTGAATCTCAACAAATGTATTTTCTTGTCTCAGAATTATTTCTTGTGAGATTTAACAGTTATTCCTGACAACTCTTTGTCCCTTTCTCTTCTGTCATGTAGCTATGTACTGATTATTTCCTCCCAGTAATGCAAATCCTTCTGAAGTATGCTGCTTACTTTGTTCACAGTAAGGTACCATTCCTTTCCCTTTCAACTGCTTATCTAGGGGTCTTTTTCAGACCCAAACCTGACAGACAGCTGCAAGGGTAAAATGAGAAATGTTGAAGAGGAGCTGTCTACCTCACCTTCCTTCTTCAGGGTTCTAAGATAAACAAGAAACAAAATATCTTGCAATTACACGAAATGACAAAAATCTTCATTTTCATATAATGCCCTAGAAAGACTAGGACTGTAAAATCAAACTTTAGAGTTAAGTACTGCTTATTTCTAAAAGGATCTATTTTAAGTATTGTTGTTTTCTCGTCCCTCAGTTGTGTCTGACTCTTTGTGACCCCCATGGACTGCAGCCCACCAGACTCCTCTGTTCATGGGATTTTCCCAGCAAGAATACTGGAGTAGGCTGTCATTTCCTTCTCCAGGAGAATCTTCATGACCCAAGGATGGAACCTGCATTTCTTGGTTGGCAAGCGGATTCTTTACAGCTGAGCTACCTGGAAAGTCCGTATGTATACTTACCATTTCATAAAATGTATTGCTAAAAAAAGAGACAACAGGCTCAAAATGGAGTCATTTGTGTTAAGCCCATGTAACCAAACTGAAACTTAATACCTAACCTACGTGCAGTTTCAGCCCCTCCCGGGCACTGACTCTTCCCCAGTCAGTCTGCAATCCCCACTCAGCACTTGAGAAGTAATCTACCTGGCAGACTCCTGCAGGCCCAGAGGAAGGTGCCCCAGCCTGACATGGCCAGCTCTCTGCTAAAGTGACATCCTGTCCCACCTCCTTCCACCTACAGAAGTCCAGAAGTCTTTCATTTTGTACAGCTCTTCAGGGCCTTTTTCTATATGCTAGATGAGCTGCTACCTGATTCATGAATCACTGAATACAGCCAATGAGACCTTTTAAAATTTGCTCAGCTGAATTTTGTTCCCTAACGGTATGTCAACATGAAAAAGGACACTGAGGGGGAGTACCTGATAATCTGAGGGCAAACAGGCCCGCCCGAGTTCGTGCCTGAAGGCCCCAGCCGCGGCTTCTTGTTGGGAGGCACCTGGTTAAGGCCGGAGTCCTGGCTGTGCTGCAGCCCTGCTCCGGCCGGCCCGGCCCCTGCACCTCCTGCAGTCCCGTTGGTCTGGGCGCTGTTCTGCTGCTGTGGGGGTGCCTGTGGGGGGGCAGCCGCCTGCTGTGGAGGGGCTGTGGGCTGCTGATGTTGGTTCTGCTGCTGTTGCTGGTTCTTATGAAAAGAGCAAAAAAAAAGGCAAGCTTGCTATGGAACGAAATCACGCCTGTCATTGTAGGATATGCATATGAGACTGTCAGCCCACTTGGGGAGAGACCTATGTGGGACACCAAAGTGACTGGTATGCGTAGAGAATGGGGCAGCCAGGGAATACAGCACCCCCAAAGGTAAGTACAGAGCCCCAAAGAGGACTCGTTCTCTGAAGTTCATTTAGACTGCACAGTAATCCTCCCTGTCAGGGGCAGACATTCCACTGAAGACACAGGCCCAGAGGAAAGAGCAACTCCTTGAAATAGCTCTAACAGTCTTTTCAGTCAATTTGGAAAAAGAAGGGCTGTGTGGGGAGGAGTCAGTACAATCAAAGCATAGAGTGATGCTTTAAAAGCAGCCTGCATAAAATAATGGCAATGGCACTGAACAAACAAAAGCAAGAATTAAAGAATCAGGGAATAAAATAGACTGTAAAACAAATCAGGAAGCTCATTTATCTGTGAATGCATATTTCAAACTGCAGAGTACATCTACAATAAAGTAAATACACAATTAAATAAAATGCAGTTAAATATATAGGAATTACTACATTTATCCTTCCCTAAGTGCAATTTATACCTTGTCACCTTTTTCTTCAGGTTCATCTTCATTAAGGAATTCTCGTTTGGGGTATGGAATCTGGCAGCCAGCAAACACACTACAAATCATTGAAGGGGGAGAAAAAAATACATGTCATGACCTAAAATCTATATTGACCTTGTACATTTAAAATTCCACTTTTTAAAAATTTCCTCCTCTTCATCTGTGGCTGGTATGCCTCTCAAAATAATTTAAGCAATAAGAACAATTTGTCATCTAAGTTTTACACTGGTATAACTGCCACTTTTCAATAACAAATCTTAAAACTGCGTTTAGCTAGTTGACATATGTAACACAGAAATTTCTCCACACAAACTTCATCAGCGCTAAAAAGAGCTGACTATGTATTTGCTTCAACAGTGAAAGTAATTTTTTTCTCAAGAAAAGCTGTACCTCTAATATCAGTAGTTCAAGCACAATTTATATCTGTGGTTATCACAAGGATGAGGAAATGGAAAAGTATAATAATGCAGCAGAGACACAGAATTTTAAAAGCTCAGTTCCCTACTGGTTTGGTGTAAACTGTTCTGGCTAACCGATCTATAATAAAAGTCCCATCTGTTCTCAGCTTTAGTTTTTTTCTGTAAAACTGATTAATGATCATTCCGTAAACTTGTTTTCATTCACACTTCTTTACAGCTTTGCCTGTTTCAAAATACAGGACCTCTGGACTAGTTTTTCCCTGAGGTGGTATTAACCAAGGAAAGAAAAGATTCGAGTAACAAGTGCTTCCCTTGCCTTTAGCCACCACCGCACACCCTCAACCTGGGGCAAAATGCCCAGAAAAGGAAGGATACATACTCTAAGGTCGGCAAGGGGTCCTCCTGAAAATAGGGATCCTGCAGAGCCTGCTCAGAGGTAATTCTCTTGGTTGGATCCATCGTAAGGAGTTTCTGAAGCTAGAATAACACATAAGAAATTGACAGCACAGGAAAGTTTGCTTCCAGGTGAATGTTCTGACTGTGTTAATGTCTAACAGAATTAATATCAAGTGCCAGTTTATTAATACACTACACACGTTTATGTGAAACTGACAGAAATGATTAGCAGAAAAGCTGTTTTAGAATTTTTTTTTTCCCTACTGGTAAACCACTGGAAACAAGGCTAAAAGTCAAGGGTGGTATCTCAAAGGAAAAAGATTTAATTTTGCCCCAGCATCCACTGCTCCTTTTTTTTCCTGAAGAGGAGGAAGAGCTGGGACAATTTCACAGTAAGTGGGGTGGGGGGAGAGCTGTGCTAAGGATCACCTTCCCACTCTGGAGAGATGCACCTACCAAAAGGAACACTTTGCTGTCAGGCTTGACCTTGTGTTTCTCCATGTACTTTATGAGGCTACTGTTGGCGTACCTGCAAAGACATGACATCCACACACTATTGAGGACATTCACACAACTGGCATCTTTTAATGGAAGGTTATAAGGTGGGTTTTCCTATGAGGTATGTATTCATTTAAGCCATTGTTTTGTTTTTTTTTCTGATTAAAAAGGAACACAAAACCAAATGTTGGTAAATGTGTAAAAAAGAAATAAGAATTATTACACACTGCATGTAAGAGTTTATACTGTTAGAATTACTTTGGAAAATAATAATGCATTAACCGTTAGAGCTGAAAATGTGACTATCCCATGATCCAGCAATTCCTTCCTATGTACATATTCTATATCAGGATATCAACTGCTCAGGCTGAGGGGTGAGTAAATGGGTATTCACTTTATTATTCTAAATAGACTACATATTTTCATTATGTATATTGTTTCCTACATATGAAATATTTCAAATTTAAAAGGTCAAGAAACAGGTAATATATATTTATGGTAAAAAAATTTAGAGAATATAAAATAGTATAAAGAAAAATTTGAAAACACTCATGAGCAAGCTAGGAAGCAATTCAAAAAACTGTATCATCAAGATTTGATAATTTTCCTTTGGCATTTCTTCTGTGCATACATATATATACACACACAAAGAGGTATTTCTATTTTTATAAAATTGGAATCATAGCATATATAAGTTGTCCTTTTCTCACTTAATGTTGTTTTATAAGAATTTTCTCTTGCCAAACGCTCTTTAAGCTATTTATTTGTACTGGTTGAATATTTTCTGTTATTAATGATGCTTGTTTCACAACACTTAGAACGTACAGATCCTTGTAAGTAAATCTGGTACACATTCAGGGGGGCAGGACTGATGGCAGATGAGAATCAGAGGCCCCTCCCAGATCCTGACTCAGTCATTTACCAGTTGTGTGATTTGGGGCAGTTAGTTAACCTCTATGAAAGCCTTTAGGTGCCTCATCTTAGCTATGTGTGGCTGCTTTGATGCTTTTCAGGATAAAGTCTTAGAATTATTAGGTCAAAGGGTAAGTACATGCCAAAGCCTTTTGTGTGTGCTCTAGAACTTGCTACATGAACCTGGCCCTCAGACGTGCAACATGGGCACCGGAAAGCCTGCACTAGGAATGCAGGTTCAGTTCAGTCGCTCAGTCGTGTCCGACTGTTTGCGACCCCATGAATTGCAGCACACCAGGCCTCCCTGTCCATCACCAACTCCTGGAGTTCACTCAGACTCACGTCCATTGAGTCAGTGATGCCATCCAGCCTTCTCATCCTCTGTCATCCCCATGGATGGCATCACCGACTGGATGGACGTGAGTTTGAGTGAACTCCAGGAGTTGGTGATGGATAGGGAGGCCTCTCATGCTGCAATTAATGAGGTTGCAAAGAGTTGGACACAACTGAGCAACTGAACTGAACTGAATGTATATTGTGACATCTATAGATATTTTTATGCATTTTATATATGTTGAACACTTGAATATTCATATATATAACTATTTAAGTGGACATTGTTATATACTCCTCCATTTGCCTCTCAAAAGAACCCTTTTTTATTGAGATATAACTGACATGTAACACTTTCAGTTGTACAGCATCATGTTTTGATGTTGTTCAGTTCATTCGCTCCGTCGTGTCCAACTCCTTGCGACCCCATGAATCACAGCACGCCAGGTCCCCTGTCTATCACCATCTCCCAGAGTTCACCCAGACTCACATCCATCGAGTCTGTGATGCCATCCAGCCATCTCATCCCCTGTTGTCCCCTTGTCCTCCTGCCTCCAATCCCTCCCAGCATCAGAGTCTTTTCCAGTGAGTCAACTCTTCACATGAGGTGGCCAAAGTACTGGAGTTTCAGCTTTAGCATCATTCCTTCCAAAGAAATCCCAGGGTTGATCTCCTTCAGAATGGACTGGTTGGATCTCCTTGCAGTCCAAGGGACTCTCAAGAGTCTTCTCCAAAAGGTGGCCAAAGTACTGGAGTTTCAGCTTTAGCATCATTCCTTCCAAAGAAATCCCAGGGTTGATCTCCTTCAGAATGGACTGGTTGGATCTCCTTGCAGTCCAAGGGACTCTCAAGAGTCTTCTCCAACACCACAGTTCAAAACATCAATTCTTCGGTGCTCAGCCTTCTTCACAGTCCAACTCTCATATCCATACATGACCACAGGAAAAACCATAGCCTTGACTAGACAGACATTTGGTGGCAAAGTAATGTCTCTGCTTTTTAATATGCTATCTAGGTTGGTCATAACTTTTCTTCCAAGGACTAAGCATCTTCTAATTTCATGGCTGCAGTTACCATCTGCAGTGATTTTGGAACCCGAAAAAATAAAGTCTGACACTTTTCCCACTGTTTCTTCATCTTTTTCCCATGAAGTAATGGGACCAGATGCCATGATCTTCGTTTTCCGAATGTTGAGCTTTAAGCCAACTTTTTCACGCTTTTTTTTCACTTTCATCAAGAGGCCCTTTAGCTCCTCTTCACTTTCTGCCATAATGGTGTCATCTGCATATCTGAGGTGACTGATGTTTCTCCCGGCAATCTTGATTCCAGCTTGTGTTTCTTCCAGTCCAACGTTTCTCATGATGTATTCTGCATATAAGTTAAATAAGCAAGGTGACAATATACAGCTTTGAGGTACTACTTTTCCTCTTTGGAACCAGTCTGTTGTTCCATGTCCACTTCTAACTGTTTCTTTCTGACCTGCATACAGATTTCTCAAGAGGCAGCTCAGGTGGTCTGTTATTCTCATCTCTTTCAGAATTTTCCACAGTTTATTGTGATCCACACAGTCCAAGGCTTTGGCATAGTCAATAAAGCAGAAATAGATATTTTTCTGGGAGTCTCTTGCTTTTTCGATGATCCAGTGGATGTTGGCAATTTGATCTCTGGTTCCTCTGCCTTTTCTAAAACCAGCTTGAATTGCAAAATTATTACCACAAGAAGTCTAGTTAATAATAACATCTGTCACCATTCATAGTTAGAAAAAAATTGGTTTGTGTGATGAGAACTTTTAAGATCTACTCTCTGAAGAACTCTTGCCCTCTTTAGGTAGGAAACTATTTTCTATGCTGCTTGGGTTGTCTAGGTACTTGGCATTGTTCTAATTAAAATAAATGCTCCTTTTCAAATTATTTGATTGCAGTCTCTAGTAATAGCCTGCTCCTAACCCCTAGTAATATTAGTATATTTAATACAGAAGTCACTTTTAAATCTCCATTTGTTACTGAACTCTAAAATGTTCATTATCAGCAGTATAACCTGAATTGTCTGACAGCTCCTTATCTTAATTTGACACAGAGAGAGTGGTTTTCTTTAATTAGTACTAAATTAATTAAAGGTCAAAAGAAAAAAATGTATTAATTGAATTATATCTTTGCCAGTAATTAATTTGTCAAAGTAGCTTGGGACACTTCCAAGCTCTCCATTCCAAGGCAAGGTCAATGTAGTTTTTACAGAAGTTGAAATTTAGTTGAATTTTAAAAGATCAAAGGGATTTTTCATTCCATAAAGAATGGATTCAGTATATTTTAGGCAAAAAATGTCTGTACAAAGACTGGGATCGAATAGAAAATAATTGACTTACTGGTGATTTTCATTTGTTCATACATTTACTATGTTTTAGTGTATGTATTTTTTTCTCTTTAGATTTTAATTAAAATTTCTTTTGACATATAGTTGATTTACAATGTGTTGATTTCTGCTATACAGCAAAGTGATACCAGGCTCCTCTCTCAATGGGATTCTCCAGGCAAAGAGTACTGGAGTGGGTTGCCATTTCCTTCTCCAGGGGATCTTCCCGACCCAGGGATCGAACGCTGGTCTCCCACATTCCAGGCAGACGCTTTAACCTCTGAGCCACTGGGGTAGGTAAGTAAAACTCAAAATACATTTAAGAAAATATCTCTTTATCTTTTACAAACCAACCCAGATTTTTATGTCAGTCAACCAAGGTCCAACTGTGACATATTAGTATTAGGTTGTGATCTCAGATTAATGTACAGACAAAATTGATTTGAACTATCGTAGCATGGCAGTGTATTAGGCTCAATCTCTGGCAGGTTGTTCCTTCTCTGTAAGACTCAGACTCTTCCACAGGGAGAATAAATGTAAATGTCAAAGGGGAATAATAATAATATATATCTTATAAGAGTTGTTGTCAGCTTAAACGAGGTAATCTGTCTCTTATACACATCTTATATATACACACACATATGGCCTTCCCTAGTGGCCCACCTGTTAAAGAATCTGCCTGCAGTGTTGGGGAGATATATATACATAAACACACATTTTTATTTTGGTTTATCACACCACATTCAATATAGTTCCCTGTGTAATACAGACCTTGTTTATTCATTTCATATATCCTATTTGAATTTGCTGATCCCAAACTCCAAATCCTTCTCTCCCGCACACTCCCTCCCACTTGGCAACCATACAAGTCTGTCTTCTATGTTTGAAAGTCGTTTCTGTTTTATAAATAAGTTCGTTTTAGATTCCATGTGTAAGTGATACCATTTGGTATTTGTCTTTCTCTTTCTGACTTACTTCACTTAGTTTGATAATCTCTATGTCCATCCATGTTGCTGCAAATAGAATTATTCCATTCTTTTTCATGGCTGAGTAATATTCTGTCATATATATGTACCACTTCTTCTTCTTCTTTTTTTGTTTAATTGGATGATAGTTGCTTTATAGTATTGTATAGGAGGTAAAGTAAACAAATGAAGGGTGGCTGGGAGGGACATGGAAACTTAGCATATATATATATATACATACACTTTCAGTAGTCTATGTATAACTACAGTCCACACAAACATATTAGCACAGTTGTCCTGAAAAGAAATCTGAATTCTGATCATAAAGGATATAGTGTATTTTGGGGTAAAATGACTAGATATTTTTACAATACTTATGTCTTTTTGGAAGAGTTTGTGTTAAGAGTCTGTTCGATCTTGAGTAAGGAAGTTCAGCTGTCCTACCTAGAGCCTGTGCACTGAAGCATTTTGGAGCAAAGAAACATGTGAGAAGTTACAAGCTTCTGGGACACCACAAAGTAAATCATTTAATTTGTCCTATTTAGAACTCAATTATAGAATCACAGCTGTATTTGTTTTGAAACGAGGGTGCGGGGGAAGCTCAGAATTTCCAATGCTGAGGGTAAAATTTATGTTCCAGTATTCAAGCCTTATTACTTAAAGTAGCCTCTACAAACTTCCAAAAAGTACTAAATAAAGTGAGTTTAGGTTGATTTTACTTGGACAGCTAGAACCAAGAGATATTATTTCTCAGCTTCTTGAACCATTTTAGTCTTGCAGAGCCCATGCTATCTGTGGTGAATTATTAGAAGTCATACCATGCTCAGTTTCAAAGAAAAATGTTCATTTCACTCAACCTCAGTACCATTGCTTTCTTTGGATTTTATAGCATCTAACAGAGTTTGTCACTTGTAAATTTATATTGCTGCACAACCGGCTGAAAAGTACTGAAAAAAGAGTATATGAGATGGTCTAAAGCAACTCTGAATGATGCAAAGCTCAGTCAAAGGACACTTGAGGCCCCACTCGTTTACAGCTACCTTAGTCTGAGTTATTTAAAACTTGCATCGACAGATCCTGTAACAGTAGTACATCTTATACATGCACACACACACACACACACACAACAGGATTAGTTTCTTCTCATA
Source organism: Madoqua kirkii (assembly GCA_006408675.1). Taxonomy (NCBI): domain Eukaryota; kingdom Metazoa; phylum Chordata; class Mammalia; order Artiodactyla; family Bovidae; genus Madoqua; species Madoqua kirkii. Next base: position 19,422 of record SJYC01031385.1, on the reverse strand, counting down.
ACACTTAGAGGAGTGATTAATATATTTGAAGTAAACATATTGAAATCACAGTATAAGTGATATATAATATAGAAATATTATAGATAAACATGGATAGTTGGAAAGAGGAATGACTAAATTTACCCAAAAAAATCAGTCTGTATTTCAGTAAAATGTGTACACTAATTACACACCACACCACTGTTATGTGATAATATTAGGGATACTTTTCAAATAGGCACGATTCATTCCTTCCTTCGACTAAATGACTTGTGTATATAAAGCTATTTCATGCTGTGTACTGTGAAAGTGCAGATGACTCTGTAGTGAATTAAATATTATAGATAAACTGGATAGTTGGAAAGAGGAATGACTAAATTTACCCAAAAAAATCAGTCTGTATTTCAGTAAAATGTGCACACTAATTACACACCACACCACTGTTATGTGATAATATTAGGGATACTTTTCAAATAGGCACGATTCATTCCTTCCTTCGACTAAATGACTTGTGTATATAAAGCTATTTCATGCTGTGTACTGTGAAAGTGCAGATGACTCTGTAGTGAATGGAACATGAGTCCCATCTTTGCATTGTTTATGGTTCAGTAAAGAAAGAAAGCTATATTTCATACACACCAAATTTGATCAGTTGTCAGTGACGTCTAGAGTGACAGCAGTAATCCCATTCCTGGTCTAGTAACTTTTAATAAAAAGAAAAGTAAAAAGAGGAAAAGGAAGCAGAGGAGGAGAGAAAAAGGAAAAGAGGAAGAATAAAAGAAAGAAGCTATGTTTGAATTGTGGGTAAACAAATCACTGATAATTCGATGATCCTCAGCTTCTCTATATCTGTAAAGAAAAAACATCTACCCAAGATAGGTAGACCTCTGTCTGCCTCACTTGATTATAGAAATTTAGTAAAACATATGAAACGTTTGAACTAAAATGTCTTTACTTCATTTAGGTAGTATTATGATATTGGCTTCCCTGGTGGCTCAGTGGTAAAGAAGCCTCCTGCAGTGCAGGTGATGCAGTTTGGATCCCTGGGTCTGTAAGATCCCCTGGAGAAGGAAATGGCAAACCCACTCCAGTGTCCTTGCTTAGAAAATTCCATGGACTGAAGAACCTAACAGGCTACAGTCCAAGTGGTGACAAAAGATTCAGACACAATTTAGCGACTAAACAGCAACAATGATATTTTACATGTGAACAGAGAGGCACATTGGATGGGTTGAATGCATTAATTACTGTGTTTGATGGAAAATTTATTATTTCTTTTTGTATTGAGCGATAGCTTGTGCTTCCCCTAGTTTAGACTTTCACAAAGGACCAGTTTCTGTATCTTATAGCCCCTGGGAGAATAAAGGTGCATGGAAACAAAATGAGGCACAGTAAATTTTTTAATGATGTTTTTCCAATTAGAAAAGGAAAGCCTAATATTTTATGCAGTGCCATGATTTGAATATGTGAGACCATTTTAGATGCTTGATACATTTATTCAACACATTATTCTTTTATTTATTAAATATAAAATATATATTGCAAACCTACTGTGTTGGTGAAAGTGAAAGTGAAGTCGCTCAGTCGTGTGGGACTCTTTGCGACCCCATGGACTAGTAGCCTACCAGGCTCCTCTCTCAATGGGATTCTCCAGGCAAAGAGTACTGGAGTGGGTTGCCATTTCCTTCTCCAGGGGATCTTCCCGACCCAGGGATCGAACGCTGGTCTCCCACATTCCAGGCAGACGCTTTAACCTCTGAGCCACTGGGGTAGGTAAGTAAAACTCAAAATACATTTAAGAAAATATCTCTTTATCTTTTACAAACCAACCCAGATTTTTATGTCAGTCAACCAAGGTCCAACTGTGACATATTAGTATTAGGTTGTGATCTCAGATTAATGTACAGACAAAATTGATTTGAACTATCGTAGCATGGCAGTGTATTAGGCTCAATCTCTGGCAGGTTGTTCCTTCTCTGTAAGACTCAGACTCTTCCACAGGGAGAATAAATGTAAATGTCAAAGGGGAATAATAATAATATATATCTTATAAGAGATGTGTATAATTCTCTTTATCTTTTACAAACCAACCCAGATTTTTATGTCAGTCAACCAAGGTCCAACTGTGACATATTAGTATTAGGTTGTGATCTCAGATTAATGTACAGACAAAATTGATTTGAACTATCGTAGCATGGCAGTGTATTAGGCTCAATCTCTGGCAGGTTGTTCCTTCTCTGTAAGACTCAGACTCTTCCACAGGGAGAATAAATGTAAATGTCAAAGGGGAATAATAATAATATATATCTTATAAGAGTTGTTGTCAGCTTAAACGAGGTAATAGATGTAAAGTGCTTTACACAGCATTTGACATACACTAAGTATTTGATAAATGATAGTTATTATTTTTATATTATGTCAAGTACCTATTTAATCATTTCTTCTACTTCATAAAAAGGAGCACTCTTCTAAAAGAGCGAATAATAAAGGCAGACAAGGAAATTTCAAGATAATACAAAATGTTAGACATACTTTACCTAGTTTCTGTTTCAGTCAACTATAAAAACTTGGAAAATTAACTCTATTTTGCTTCTTCTGGCTTCCCTAGTGCCTCAGATGGTAAAGAATCTGCCTGCAATTCAGGAGACGTGGGTTCAATTCCTGGGTTGGGAAGATCCCCTGAAGAAGGGAATTTCACCTCATTCCAATATCCTTGCTTGGAGAATTCCATGGACAGAGAAGCCTGGTAAGCTACAGTCCATGGGATGCAAAGTCAGACATGAATGAGCGACTAATACTTTCACTTTCTTTTCTGATAATTAGCATCACAAAATCAACTTTCCAAAGCTGTAGGAAATATTATATAACATAATATAGGGAAGCAGAAGTCCTCTTGAGGGGAAAAAAAAGAGGGGGGACTTTGTTAGGAAAAATGTTTAAATACTTTGAGGTAGCAGGTGAGGTCCTGAGAATGGGAATCTAAACCATCTAAACCTTTTCCTCCCTTCCCAAATTGTTTCTGTCAGGTTGGAAAAAAAAATTTTTTTTGTTTATTCCTTGAGAAACATTTCTATTTAATTCTGAAAGGAAAAAAGAATAAAGGGGGGGAAATGGAGGACACAGAACTGATGGACAGAAGAAAGGAACCAGACATAAATATAGTAAAATAGCTATGTCATTAGATAATGCTACTGCCTATGTTTTGTTGTTGCTGTTAATAAGATTTATAGTTTCCTCAGCTCCTTCCATTTTAGTGCCAATGACCCTGCACAATTATTTAAAAATTTAGAACTCTAAATATACCATGTTTCCACATTGTGATATCATATGATGAAAAACAAATCTAAAAATTTTGAAACACATAGCTTGATTAATGTATTCAATCAAATCTAGTTTACCTAATGACAAAATAGTACCTTGAGAAGGGACATTCAATCAATTCTTGTTTTGCCTTATATTGTCAAATCAATTCTTTCTTCCTAGGGCAAGAAATAGAAATATTAATTTTAAAACAGTTCTGTGCCCTTGAAAACATCCTTATTGTGCTTATTAATATTAAAAGACCATTATCAAGTCACTGAAATAAAACACTTACAGAGAACTTTGGATATTAACTTGTATGAATTTTCCCTTCATCTCAAAACAGACTAGTAGAGCTGCCCCACCCATCTGCCTAAACATCTTCATGTATGGTTTAAAAATTGCCTACACAAAAAGACCATCTCAGAGAAAAAACCTTCCTCTTAAAGCTGTAACTTGTGACATTCTACTCTTGAACTAATACTGAAGTAGACAATGAAAGAAACTATAATTTGATATATAAACACACAGAATAAAGGATAAGGACAACATACTTAGATGACACATTCTAAAGGACTAATTTTCATAAGGGTAAGTTTTCATGATAAAATATTGTATTATATTAAATAGTTTTACTAGCAATACCGCTGGTGATGTTTAAAATTAAGTTTAGAACATTGAAGAAAGCAAATCAGAAATTACCATTAAGAATCAAGATTTTCCTTATATTACAAATTAAGATAAACTGTAACATCAAAGAAATAAAGAAGGCTTGCTGTCATGGTCATGTTAGGACAAAATTTAAATGCCTGTCACTCACTCATGAATTTTTAAATCTTTTTTTTAAATTGAAGTATAGTTTATTTACAATAATGTTTCAGGTGTAAAGCAAAGAGATTTAGTTATACATACATATGTATAAGTATGTTCATTTGCATTTTGTTCAGTTCAGTTCAGTCGCTCAGTCATGTCTGACTCTTTGCGACCCCGTGAATCGCAGCACACCAGGCCTCACTATCCATCACCATCTCCCGGAGTTCACACAGGCTCACATCCATCAACTCAGTGATGCCATCCAGCCATCTCATCCTCTGTTGTTCTCTTCTCCTCCTGCCCCTAATCCCTCCCAGCATCAAAGTCTTTTCCAATGAGTCAACTCTTCACATGAGGTGGCCAAAGTACTGGAGTTTCAGCTTTAGCATCATTCCTTCCAAAGAATACTCAGGTCTGATCTCCTTCAGAATGGACTGGTTGGATCTCCTTGCAGTCCAAGGGACTCTCAAGAGCCTTCTCCAACACTACAGGTCAAAAGCATCAATTCTTCGGCACTCAGCTTTCTTTACAGTTCAGCTCACATCCATACATGACCACTGGGAAAACCTTAGCCTTGACTAGACGGACCTTAGTCAGCAAAGTAATGTCTCTGCTTTTGAATATGGTATCTAGGTTGGTCATAACTTTCCCTCCAAGGAGTAAGCATGTTTTAATTTCATGGCTGCAGTCACCATCTGCAGTGATTTTGGAGCCCCCCCAAAATAAAGTCTGACACTGTTTCCACTGTTTCCCCATCTATTTCCCATGAAGTGATGGGACCAGATGCCATGATCTTTATTTTCTGAATGCTGAGCTTTAAGCCAACTTTTTCACTCTTCTCTTTCACTTTCATCAAGAGGCTCTTTAGTTCTTCACTTTCTGCCATAAGGGTAGTGTCATCTGCATATCTGAGGTGACTGAGATTTCTCCCGGCAATCTTGATTCCAGCTTGTGCTTCTTCCAGCCCAGCATTTCTCATGATGTACTCTGCACAGAGGTTAAATAAGCAGGGTTACAATATACAGCCTTGACGTACTCCTTTTCCTATTTGGAACCAATCTGTTGTTCCATGTCCAGTTCTAACTGTTGCTTCCTGACCTGCATACAGATTTCTGAAGAGGCAAGTTAGGTGGTCTGGTATTCCCATCTCTTTCAGAATTTTCCACAGTTTATTGTGATCCACACAGTCAAAGGCTTTGGCATAGTCAATAAAGCAGAAGTAGATGTTTTTCTGGAACTCTCTGGCTTTTTCCACGATCCAGCGGATGTTGGCAATTTGATCTCTGATTCCTCTGCCTTTTTTAAAACCAGCTTGAACATCAGGAAGTTCACAGTTCACAAACTTCTTTATCTAGTCATCTTAATGAATGTCCATTCATATCCATGGACATCTAGGTTGCTTCCATGTCTTCACTATTGTAAATAGTGCTGCAATGAACATTGGGGTAGGTATGTCTTTTTCATTATGGTTTCCTCATGGTATTAACCCCAGTAGTGGGATTGTTGGATCATATGGTAGTTTTGTTCCTAGTTTTTACAGGAATCTCCATACTGTTCTCTATCATTGCTATATCAATTTACATTCCCACCAACAATGCAAGAGAATTCCATTTTATCCACACCCTTTCAAGTGTTTATTGTTTGTAGATTTTTTGCTGATGGCCATTCTGATTGATGTGAGATGATACCTTACTGTTTTTTTGATTTGCAATTCTCTGATCATGTGTGATATTGAGCATCTTTTCATGTGTTTATTAGCCATCTGTATATATTCTTTGGTGGAATGTCTGTATCGGTCTTCCTGCTCACTCTTTGATTGAGTTGTTTGTTTTTCTGGTATTGAGCAGCATCAGCTTCTTGTATTTTGAGGGAATTAATTCTTTGTAATTTTTTTTTCCTTTGTTATTATTCTCTCCCAATCTGAGGGCTGTCTTTTCACCTTGTTTACAGTTTTCTTTTGCTGTGTAAAAGCTTTTAAGTTTAATTAGGTCCCACTTGTTTATTTTTATTTTCATTACTCTAGGAGGTGGGTCAAAAAAAAAGATCTTACTCTGATTTATGTCAAAATACTTTCCCTATGTTTTCCTCTAAGAGTTTTACAGTATTTGACTTTACATTTAGGGTCTTTAATCTATTTTGAGTTTATTTTTGTGTATGTAGTTAGGGAGTGTTCTGATTTCATTCTTTTATTTGCAGTTGTCCAGTTTTCTCAGCACCATTTATCAAGAGACTATCTTTTCTCCATTGTATATTCTTGCCTCCTTGGCCATAGATTAGATAACCATAGGTACATGGGTTTATCTCCGGGCTTTCTAGTTCCATTGATCTATATTTCTGTTTTTGTGCCACTACTGTCTGTCTTGACTACTGTAGCTTTGTAGTATTGTCTGAGGTCAGGAAGCCTGATATCTTAAGCTTATTTTTTTTCCTTAAGGTCATTTTGGCCATTTAGGGGTTTTGTGTTTTCATACAAATTGTAAAATATTCTGTTCTAATTTTGAGGGGGAAATGCCATTGGGAACTTGATAGGGACTGCATTGAATCTGTAAATTGCTTTTGGAGGTATAGTCATTTTTACAACATTGATTCTTCTAACCCAAGAGCATGGTATATATCTCCATCTGGTTTTTGTCACCCTTTATTTCTTTCATCAGTATTTTCTGTATTTCTGAGTACAGGTCTTTTGCTTTCTTAGGTAGGTTTATTACCAGGATTTTTTTAATATCATAAATGGAATTGTTTCCTTATTTTCTCTTTCTGATCCTGCATTGTTAATGTATAGAAATGCAAGAGATTTACTTGTGTAAATTTTGTATCCTGTAGTCTTACTGAATTCATTGATGAGCTCTAGTAATTTTCTGGTAGCATCTTTAGGATATCCTACATACAGTATCAGGTCATATGTACACAGTGACAGTTTAATTTCTTCCTTTCCAATTTGGATCCTTTTAGTTTCTTATTCTTTAATTGTCATGGCTAAAACTTCCAAAACTATGTTGAATAACAGTGGCAAGAGTGGTCATCCTTGTCCTATTCCAAATATTAGAGGGAATATTTTGTTTTTCACCACTGAGAATGATGTATGTTTTGGGTTTGTCATATATGACCTTTATTATGTAGAGGTAAGTTCCTTCTATGTCCATTTCTAGAGTGTTTTTATGGGTATGGAATTTTGTCAAAAGCTTTTTCTGCATATATGAGATGCATGTGTAGTCATTCTTCAGTTTGTTAATGTTGTGTATCACGCTGATTGATTTGCAGATATTGAAGAATCCTTGCATCCCTGAGATAAATCCCACATGCTAGTGCTGTAGGATTCTTTCAATGTGTTGTTGGATTCAGTTTGATAGTGTTTTGTTGAGGATATTTGTATATATGTTCATCAGTGATATTGACCTATGATTTTCCTTTTTATGGTTTCTTTGTCTGATGTTGGTGTCAGAGTGATGGTGGCCTCCTAGAATGAGCTTTGGGAGTGTTTCTTCACCTGCAGTTTTTTTAGAATTGTTCTAGAAGGATATGTGTTAACTCCTCTTATCTAAATGTTTGATTGAATTCACATGTGAAGCTATTTGTCCTAGACTCTCATTTGTTGTAGGTTCTTTAGTCACAGTTCCAACTTTAGTACTTGTGATTGGTCTGTTCATGTTTTCTGTTTCTTCCTGGATCAGCCTTAGAAGATTGAGTTTCTACACATCTATCCATTTCTTCTTAAAGTTGTCCATTTTACTGGCATATAGTTGTTTGTATTAGTCTCTTATGGTCCTTTGTTTTTCTATGATATCAGTTGTAGCTTCTTTTTCATTTCTAGTTTTATTGACTTGAATTTTCTCTCTTTTTTTCTTGATGAGTCTGGCTAAAGGTCTTATCAATTTTATCTTTTTAAAGAACTCAGTTTTTAAAAGTTTCACTGATTTTTTTTTAAATGTAGAGTATAATTGATTTACAATGTTACATTAGTTTCTGGGGTACAAATGAATCCCTATATGTATACATACATCCCCTCCATCTTGGACCTCCCTCACACCCTTGAGGTCATCACAGAGCACCGAGCTGAGCTCCCTATGCTATACACTAGCTATCATCTCTTTCACACATGGTAGTGGATATATGTCAATCCTAATCTCCCAATTCATCCCAGCCGCCCTTTGACCACTGTGTCCATTTTCTATCCCTGCATTTCTGTCCCAGCCCTGTAAAAAAGTTCATCTGTACCATGTCTCTAGATTCCACATATATGTGTTAATATGTGATGTTTGGTTTTCTCTAACTTACTTCACTCTTGTCCCATCCATGTGTCTACAAATGACCCAGTTTTGCTGCTTTTATGGCTGAGTAATATTTTGTTGTACATATATACCACATCCACTTTATCCATTCATCTATCTGTTGGTGGATATTTAGGTTGGCTCCATGTCCTGGCTGTTGTAAATAGTGCTGCAGTGAACACTGGGATGCATGTATCTTTTTGTATTATGAGTGACTCAGGCTATATGTGCAGTAGTGGGATTTCTAGGTCATGTGGTAGTTCTAATTTTAGTTTTTTAAGGAACCTCCACATGGTTCTCCATAGTGACTTTATCAATTTATATTCCCACAAACAGTGCAGGAGGGTTTCCTTTTCTCTTCACACTCTAAACTATTTGTAGAAATTTTTGATGGTGGCCATTCTGACCAGTGTGAAGTGATAATACCTCACTGTAGTTTCAACTTACGTTCTTTAATGATTAGTGGTGGTGAACATCTTGGTTGATTTCCACTATGTAGTCTTCTAGTTCTCTGATCCATTCCTCTGTCACCTAATGTACTATAGATTCCTTCTAGTGCACCCCAGTACTCTTGCCTGGAAAATCCCATGGACGGAGGAGCCTGGTAGGCTGTAGTCCATGGGGTCGCTAAGAGTCAGACACGACTGAATGACTTCACTTTCACTTTTACGCATTGGAGAAGGAAATGGCAACCCACTCCAGTGTTCTTGCCTGGAGAATCCCAGGGATGGGGGAGCCTGATGGGCTGCCATCTATGGGGTCGCACAGAGTCGGACACAGACACGACTGAAACTACTTAGCAATAGCAGCAATGCACATTTTATTGGATCTGTTTTTATATCCTTTAGCTCCATTAAATTTGTCTTCATCCTTTCTGCTCCAGAGTTTGTTGAACATAATTATGGTCATTATCTTAAACTTTTCTTGGGCAAATTAGTTACCTTTATTTCACTTAGTTCTTCTGGGGTTTTGTCTTATGCCTTCATTTGGAAAATAGTCATCTAATTCTTTGAATTGATTACATTTTAGGTAGCCCAGTTGCATTTCTCAATCTTCAAGTAGCAGCCTTATGTAGGAGGCCCTGGGCCCAGCGGCACACTCTCCTCTGGGCACCAGAGCTGCATTCTCTATAGCACTCCCACGTTGGCTGGTAGGTGAAGCTGTTCCCTAGCCCAGTTGGGTGCCAGGCCCCGTCTTGTCCTTTTTAGCCACTTGTATGTCTTTGGAGAAATGTCTCTTTAGGTCTTCTGCTCAGTTTTGATTGGGCTGTTTCTTACTGAGCTGCATGAACTGTTTGTATATTCTGGAGATTAATCCATTGTTTGTAGTATTATTTGCAGATGTTTTCTCATCCAGTATTATAGGTTGTATTTTCACTTTGTTGATTTCCTTTGCTGTGCTAAAACTTTGAAGATTAATTAGTCTCATTTGTTTATTTTAGCTTTTATTTTCATTACTCTAGGAGACAGATCCAGAAAAAAAATTGCTGCAATTTATGTCAAAGTGTATTCTGCTATGTTTTCCTCTAACGGTGTTATAGTATCAGGCCTTACATTTAGGTCTTTAATTTATTTTGAGTTTATTTTTGTGTATAGTATTAAAGAATATTTAAAATTTGCTCTTATAAATGAAGATGTCCATTTTCCCAGTGTCACTTATTGAAGAGATTATCTTTTCTCCATTGTATATTCTTGCTTTTTTGTCATAGACTGATTAATTGACCATAGCTCATGGGTTTATTTCTGGGCATATCCTTGGTTTATCCTGCTCCATTGATGTGTATTTATGTTTTTGTGCAAGAACTATACTGTTTTGATTACTATAGCTTTGTAATATAGTCTAAAATTAGTGGGCCTGATTTCTGTGAGCAGTGCCAATAGAAATTTGATAGGGATTGCATTGGATCTGTAAACTGACTGTGTGCACGTGTGCTCAGTTACTCAATAATGTGCGACTCTTTGCAACCCTATGGATGGTAGCCTGCCAGGCTCCTTTGTCCACAGGATTTCCCAGGCAAGAATACTGGAATGGGTTTCTATTTTCTCCTCTCAGTGGATCTTTCTGACCCAGGGATTAAACCTGCATCATCAGGCTGCATTGTCTTTACCACTGAGTCACCCAGAACTTGGGTAGTATAGTCATTTTGATAATACTGATTCCTCCAAGCAAGAACACTTCGCTAATGATTTTAAAATAATGTGACTCTTTCTAGCTCTGTACAGTAAGATCACTAATTATGATGTCATCATACCAGAGTAAAATTGATATAATGTCTTTATTGCCCAAATTATCATTTGCAACTGAAAGAGACTGTGACTTCCTCCTTGAGTTAATGGTTGATTTCATGTTTGGAGCAGGAAATATGCAGCAGAAAGCGTTTTAATGCAGTGTGTTAAGAAAGCCAAGAATCAGGTTGAAAGGGCTCATACTAGTCAGATTGTAATAGTTATCGAAATAAGAATAATGATTGCAGTAGATAGCTATATACTGGATTAATAAGCTGGCATAAGTCCATATGATACCACAAATATAAAAGATGTGTCTAATATTTACTGCTGTTATTTTAAATTTAAATCTTTAGGTTTAACTTTTGGTTTAGTATATATTAAGAACTGACTTGTTACTGATATTGCAGTTGTAAAGTAAGACAATCATAGCTCTTATACCAGGTATCTTTGATAGGCAGCATCTTAAAAGGATATAGAAAAAGTCACTGTTTTGTGAGTTTGATGTCCCAGAGTTCTCCCTTCCCCTTCTAAGAAACTCCCAAAGCACCTTCTATTAAAGTTTCATTGAGGCTTATTTTAATGTTAAGATGCAAGTATTCCATTTGAAGGTCAATGCCAATGAAACAGATTTGTTCAAAAATAAACCAGAACGTCTTGAGAATCCCACCTAGTGTACTGTTGGACTAGACGTGTGCAGTTGGGTAGAAGATGTCTTTAGGCCTTGTTCATGAGCAAATGACTATCTAGTCCATGTTTGTAGTGAATCCTTAAGTACTTTCCCCTATTTCATCAATGTAAAATAAGTTTTAATATTCACCATCATTCTTCACAAAACCTCTGTTGATAACCAGTGATCCATGCATATATTTATGCTGCCTATGAGAAGATTTTCCCCAAAAGAGCCTAACACTTACAAATGACCAAATTGCCTTGCTTTTTTTTTAATAATAGTAATCTAGACAATTCTAATGAACCTGCACTCGAATGTTACTAGATTTTAATGAAACTAGATTTAATATCTAGACTTATTTTCAAATGTCCTTGCCATGGTGCATGAGATCCCTAGGCAACTAGCAGCTGGTAGGCAAGCTTCATTTTTAGCAAGTCCACACTCCCTTTCACAGCCTTGGTGTTAGAGTTCCCACAGAACTGAGAGTCTCCCCATGACTCTAGCTAGAATCAGTATCTCTTGTGATTTAGTTCAGAAAGCCATGAGGAACCAGCCTGGTGGCTCGGCAGGTGAGGCCATCACTAGCCCTGTGCTGTGTGGCAACCGCCAGGCACCAGGCTTCCAAAGGTGATGAGGTGGTCAGAACTTTTCTTTCCCCTTTCCAGCCTGCTCAGCTCAGCCTACAGATAAGGGAGACTGCAGCAAGTAAAAGCAGTTGGGGTTCTTTTATATGAAAACATCAAAACACAAACAGGAATTTGAGAGAACCCCATTGTTTGCTATTTAAGCCACAAGCAAGCCTTATTGACACTCCCTAACTATGTGTCTTGCATCAAGTAGAAAATAAGCTACAAGTTGTCAGCAAAATACAAAAACTCAAACCACAGAAAACAACCAGACCCATTCTTCTGGGCAAATGATGCAATAAAATCTCTTCCTGAGTATTACAAATAGGTGCTAAGTTACATTATTTCCTGGCAAACATGAGATAATATGTTGCCACCAAAGTTGGTAGCTTGAAACAGTCATTTTAGTGTCTCTCATGGTTTTGGTGTATCAGGAATATAGTAAGAGTTATGGTTATAGTCAAACACCAGCTACAGATGGGACAGCTAAGAACTGAAGAACTCAGGCTGGCTGGGCATCTCTCTGTCTCTCTCTTCATGTTGTATCTGGATTTCTCCATGAGGGCTCTTGGTTAAGCTGGTGTGAGCTTCCTCACAACATGACAAGCTCAAAGCAGAAGGGTTCTTTACACTTTAAATACAATACCTGACATGATTTTCATTCTGAACAGCAGAGAGTAATACCTTGGCAGGCATTCTTTAGTCTATATATAAAATTCTAAGCTTCAGTTTTAAAAGCTTGAATTAGTTGTATATGTTTGTCTGATACTGTAACACAGAAACCCTCAGCTCAGCTCCACCTTTTCTATTTGTATAACTTTGAAAAGTTTAACCTCATTGGGCCTAAATTTCCTGAGTTGTAGTTCAGTTCAGTTCAGTTGCTCAGTTGTGTCTGACTCTGAAACCACATGGACTGCAGCATGCCAGGCCTCCCTGTCTATTACCAGCTCCCCAAACTCATGTTCATTGAGTTGGTGATGCCATCCAGCCATCTTATCCTCTGCCATCCCCTTCTCCTCCTGCTTTCAGTCTTTTCCAGCATCAGGATCTTTTCAGATGAGTCAGCTCCTCGCATCAGGTGGCTAAAGTATTGGAGTTTCAGCTTTAGCATCAGTCCTTCCAATGAACATCCAGGAATGATCTCCTTTAAGATGGACTGGTTGGGTCTACTTGCAGTCCAAGGGACTCTCAAGAGTCTTCTCCAACACCACAGTTCAAAAGCATCAATTCTTTGGTGCTCAGCTTTCTTTATGGTCCAACTCTCACATCCACACATGACCACTGGAAAAATGATGGCCTTGATTAGACGGACCTTGCTGGCAAAGTAATGGCTCTGCTTTATAATATGCTGTCTAGGTTGGTCGTAACTTTCCTTCCAAGGAGTAAACGTCTTTTAATTTCATGACTGCAGTCACCATCTGCAGTGATTTTGGAGCCCCCCAAAATAAAGTCTGACACTGTTTTCACTGTTTCCTCATCTATTTGACATGAAGTGATGGGACCAGATGCCATGATCTTCGTTTTCTGAATGTTGAGCTTTAAGCCAACTTTTTCACTCTCCTCTTTTACTTTCATCAAGAGGCTCTTTAATTCTTTTTTTGCTTCTGCCATAAGGATAGTATCATCTGCATATCTGAGGTTATTGACATTTCTCCCAGAAATCTTGACTCCAGCTTGTTCTTTATCCAGCCCAGCATTTATCATGATGTACTTTGTATGTAAGTTAAATAAGCAGGGTGACAATATACAGCCTTGATGTACTCCTTTCCCAATTTAGAACCAGTCTGTTGTTCCATCCTTAGTTGTCAATTACAAATAAAAATAGTACCTCATAGAGTTATTGTGAATGTAATGCATATTACTCTTAATAATACCAAATAACTTGTTTGAATGTACAGGTGAGGAATCCAAGTTTCATGGTACTGTTTCATTATATATGAATATAATAAATGAAGTTTAGAAAGATTAAACAATTTGATCCAAATCGTTCTCCCTTGCTTTTCACTCCTCTTCTTTCCTCGTTATTTGTAAAGCCTCCCTATACCACCACTTTGCCTTCTTGCATTTATTTTTCTTTGGGATGATTTTTGTCAGTGCCTCCTGTACAATGTTACGAACCTCTGTCCATAGTCCTTCAGGTACTCTGTCTACCAGGTCCAATCCCTTGAACCTATTCATCACCTCCACTGTATAATCATAGGGAAATTAATTTAGGTTGTACCTGACAACCCAGTGATTTTCCCTGCTTACTTTAGTTGAAGCCTGAATTTTCATATAAGGAGCTGATGATCTGACCAGTTTCTTGGCAGAATTCGGTTAGCCTTTGTTCTGCTTCATTTTAGGCCAAACTTACCTGTTACTCCAGGCATTTCTTGACTTGATTTTCTACTTTTCATTCCAGTCTCCTATGATGAAAATGACATTTTTTTTTGGTGTTAGTTCTATGACGTCTTGTACGTCTTCGTAGAACTGATCAACTTCACCTTCTTTGGCGTTAGTGGTTGGAGCATAGACTTGGATTACTGTGATGTTGACTGGTTTGTCTTGGACATGAATCAAGATCATTCTGTCATTTTTGAGATTGCTCCCAAGTACTGCATTTAGAACTCTTTTTGTTGATTATGAGGGCTATTTCATTTCTTCTGAGGGATTCTTGTCCATAGTAATAGATATAATGGTCATCTGAATTAAATTCTCCCATTCTCATCCATTTTAGTTCACTGATTCCTAAGATGTTGATGTTACTTTTGCCATCTCCTTTTGACCATGTCCAACTAACTTTGATTCATGTACCTAACATTCCATGTTCCTATGCAGTATTGTTCTTTATAGCATTGGATTTTACTTTCATCACCAGATACATCCACATTGAGCTTTGTTTCTTCTTTGGCCCAGCTGCTTCATTCTTACTGGAGCTATTAGTAATTATCTTCTGCTCTTTCCCAGTAGCATATTGGATACCTTCCCATCAGGGGGACTCATCTTTCAGTGTTATATCTTTTTGCTTTTTCTTACAATTCATGGAGTCCTCGTGGTTTGCCATCCCCTCCTCCAGTGGACCATGTTTTGTCAGAACTATCCACTATGACCCATCTATCTTGGGTGATCTTGCATGGCATAGCTCACAGCTTCACTGAATTGCTCAACCTCCTTTGCCACAATAAGGCAGTGATCCATGAAGGAGAATATAGATATATATTTTGTAGATATATAGATATCTACAAAATATATATATATATGTATGTATATATATAGATATATATATAGATATATAGATATATATTTTTTATGTAATATAGATATATAGATATCTATAGATACATATAGGGGCTTCCCTGGTGGCTCAGTGGTTAAAGTGTCTGCCTGCAATGCAGGAGACCTGGGTTCGATCCCTGGGTCAGGAAGATCCCCTGGAAAAGAAGATGGCAACCCATTGCAGTATACTTGCCTGGAGAATCCCATGGATGGAAGAGCCTGGTGGGCTATAGTCCATGGGGTCACAAAGAGCCAGACACAACTGGGCAAATTCAACCAGCCATAGATACATATACAAATATATAGATATATACATATATAATATGTAAAATATATGTTATATGTAATATAATCTAATAATGTGGTGAGGCCATTTAATATAGTATTTCAATGAATGCTAACATTTATATATTTTCTATATATATATACAGTACATATTTATGTATGTATACATATACATGAGCTATATGTAATACATATGGTGAGAAAAAATATAAACTTTAGTGTTTGCTGTAATACTAGATTAAAAGTCATAACCACAAAAATGAAATGATAATTATGTAAAAATGTTGGAGGTGTTAACTAAAAGCTGTGGTGGTCCTCATACTGCAGTATATAAAGGTATCTAATCAACACTGCACTCATCTCACACGCTAGTAAATTAATGCTCAAAATTCTCCAAGCCAAGCTTCAGCAATACGTGAACCATGAACTTCCAGATGTTCAAGCTGGTTTTATAAAAGGCAGAGGAACTAGAGAACAAATTGCCAACATCTGCTGGATTATCAAAAAAGCAAGAGAGTTCCAGAAAAATATCTATTTCTGCTTTATTGACTATGTCAAAGCCTTTGACTCTGTGGATCACAAGAAACTGTGGACAATTCTGAAAGAGATGGGGATACCAGAATACCTGACCTGCCTCTTGAGAAACCTATATATAGGTCAGGAAGCAACAGTTAGAACTGAACATGAAACAACAGACTAGTTTAAAATAGGAAAAGGGGAGCGTTAAGGCTGTATATTGTCACCCTGCTTATTTAACTTCTATGCAAAGTACATCGTGAGAAATGCTGGGCTGGAAGAAGCACAAGCTGGAATCAAGATTGCCAGGAGAAATCTCAATCACCTCAGATATGCACATGACACCATCTTTATGGCAGAAAGTAAAAAGGAACTAAAAATCTCTTGATGAAAGTGAAAGAGGAGAGTGAAAAAGTTGGCTTAAAGCTCAACATTCAGAAAATGAAGATCATGGCATCTGGTCCCATCACTTCATGGGAAATATATGGGGAAACAGTGGAAACAATGTCAGACTTTATTTTGGGGGGCTCCAAAATCACTGCAGATTGCGACTGCAGCCCTGAAATTAAAAAATGCTTACTCCTTGGAGGGGAAGTTATGACCAACCTAGATAGCATCTTCAAAAACAGAGACATTACTTTGCCAAGAAAGGTCCATTTAGTCAAGGCTATGGTTTTTCCAGTGGTCATGTATGGATATGAGAGTCGGACTGTGAAGAAAGTTGAGTGCCAAAGAATTGATGCTTTTGAACTGTGGTGTTGGAGAAGACTCTTGAGAGTCCCTTGGACTGCAAGGAGATCCAACCAGTCCATCCTAAAGGAGAGCAACCCTGGGATTTCTTTGGAAGGAATGATGCTAAAGCTGAAATTTCAATACTTCGACCACCTCATGCGAAGAGTTGACTCATTGGAAAAGACTCTGATGCTGGGAGGGACTGGGGGCAGGAGCAGACGGTGATGACTGAGGATGAGATGGCTGGATGGCATCAACGACTTGATGGACATGAGTCTGTGTAGACTCTGGGAGTTGGTGATGGACAGGGAGGCCTGGCTTGCTGCGATTCATGGGGTCACAAAGAGTTGGACACGACTGAGCGACTGAACTGAACTGAAATGAATCAACATGTTGTGGGCCTTAAGGTTACACAGTTCTATGTCAGTCATAGCTCATTATAGCTCACTAAAAATAATAGAGCTGGAAATTGGAAATAAATTATAAATAGAGGATTTTAGGACTATATCTCAGCACTTTAAAAAAAAATGGTCATCTGTATAATACATAATTATTTATAAATACCCTCTTGGTCAAGTCAAATAATGAAAAACAAAACAAAACAAAAAAAACCTGACCATTTCTTTGAGTTTCATCATCTCTATGTTATTTAGCTGCACTATATAAATCAAAACGCCATAAACTGAGTCCTGAGAGCAACAACAATAGTAATAGCTAACTGTCATTGAACATACTTCATGTCACTTTTTTTCAGGCACTATTCCAGTAGCATTACATATTTCAACTCAAGTTTTACCCGAACTCTATGAGGTAAGTTACAATAATTATTCAGCTTCTATAGCTGAGGAAACTGAAACACAGGTCTATTAAGTGATATATCGATATCACAACATTAATGAATAAGAAATGTGTTTCAGGCATAAACTATTCCACTTTGGTACCTGCTCTGAATCATTACATAACAAATTACACCTGGATACAACAGAGACATCTTCAAGCACAAACAAAGAATAGGACCTCACTTTAGTCTTCCATTCTGTACTTTTTGGGGCACAAGTTAATGAAAGTATCACTCCTTATAAACTTGGAGATGACTAACATGGTTCCTTGCCCCTAACTGTGCCTGAACTGCTTTACAATGTGCTTCATCAGTGTGCACTATAGAAACCTTGTCTAATCACTGTCTGAGGAGCAATCTTACTGATTCAATGCTCATGCCTTTCTCTGAAATCTCCCACAGTTTCTATGTAGCTCAAGTTAAAGAAATCTTAGTTCTCTCTAATAAATGACCATAGTGGTTAGACCATGGTTTTAAGATGACAGTTTTTCTAAAAATGTATTCAGCAAGTTTGTAAATTTAAGACTCACAGTATCATGGTATCAGTATTCATGGGTGTAAATCCCTGCTTGATTGCATAATTACTAAAGGGTACATTTAACAGATTTCCAAGTTAATTACATCCACAAAATATCCAGGGTGGGGATGGAAATACACATGCTTCTGCCTTTAGTGTCCAGCCACCCTATAATTGCATAAGGACATTAAAATATTTCTTCTAATGGTAAGTGGTACAGTACACACATGCCTACACAATAATAAATTATTTCAACAGCTCTGAGTGGCCAAAAATCATATTAGGACAGATTAACAGGTTTAAGAATGAGAGGACAAAAGTTTCCCCAAGAATTACATGGAATTTAAAAGAAGTCATTTATTACAAAAATTGAATTTAAATTTAGTTCCCTAGAACAGTATAACTGAAATGTTCCTATATGATCTAATCTTTAGCCATTCTTCCCATATTACTTAAAATTCCTCTGTAGAGATAGTAATTTAAATCCAAAATATAATGATTAGACAAAACATAGTGATATTTTTCTTTTTTCTCATGGAGAACAAATCCATTCCCCCATTTTTTTCCTCCAAAAAATATTTGGTTTGAAAAACAATGAAATACTGGATTCTTGAAGCTATAAATTTTCTATAATTTAGTTATCTTGAATATGAAAACCTAAGAGCTAAGAATTTTGTAATTGTCTTTAGGAAAATGAAGTATAATGATAATACTAGTGAGAATTATATGGTCAATACTAAAAGATTTTACAGTTTCTACAAAGTCTAAATAAGAATATATCTTACATGAGTTGCACTACACAAAAGTTAATATCGTATGAGTGTTACTAAATATTGGAATGAATATCTGAAACAGTTTTCAGAATTTTTCCCTTTAGGAGAATGTTAAAAAAAAAAAAAGTTAACTGGATCTGGTTAACACTGAATACAGAGTTTTCCTCTGTCCTCCTTAATTTGAGTTCATAGTTTTGTTGCCAGTATAACTTTAACTGATTGACTCTTCTTTCACCCACCACTACTCTTTTCCACTACCTGAGAGGGGTATTCTTAAGTCAAAGAATGTGTTCTTAAACTTCTAAAGCACAGGTTTGTCATAATTAAGTTTAAATTGAAAACATAAGAGAAAATAATTATGCTTTACTGTCAACTGGTTGGGTATACCATCATAATAATACGCTCTAAATGAGAACATTATCCAATTAATGCCAAAAACAAACCTGTATGATCATGTCCTGCTGGTAATGAAAGGTTGTTGCTGAACAAAAAGATGCCAGGATTCTTGGCCTCCAGAGGAGAAGAATTCAATCCGGGGCCAGAGACGAGGCTTGATCATTTAGAGCTTTTGTATAATAAAGTTTTATTAAGGTATAAAGGAGATAGAGAAAGTTTCTGACAT
>SJYC01031384.1:0-11500 GCA_006408675.1 Madoqua kirkii | reverse complement strand
TGAAGAGTCATTTGGACTTCAAGGAGATCCAACCAGTTCATCCTAAAGGAAATCAGTCCTGAATATTCATTTGAAGGGCTGATGCTGAAACTAACTCCAATACTTTGGCCACCTGATGGGAAGAGCTGACTCATTTGAAAAGACCCTAATGCTGTGAAGGATTGAAGGTGGGAGGAAAGAGGACAACAGAGGATGAGATGGTTGGATGGCATCGCTGACTCAATGGACATGAATTTGAGTAAACTCTGGGAGTTAGCGATGGACAGGGAGGCCTGGCATGCTGCAGTCCATGGGGTTGCAAAGAGTCGGGCACGACTGAGGGACTGAACTGAACTGAACCGATGTATATGTGTCCTGTTCAATCTCTGATGGCAAGGTTTGGAGAGATTATCATCTTCTATGACCCTAATGCTGTGAAGGATTGAAGGTGGGAGGAAAGAGGACAACAGAGGATGAAATGGTTGGATGGCATCGCTGACTCAATGAACATGAATTTGAGTAAACTCTGGGAGTTAGCGATGGACAGGGAGGCCTGGCATGCTGCAGTCCATGGGGTTGCAAAGAGTCGGGCACGACTGAGGGACTGAACTGAACTGAACCGATGTATATGTGTCCTGTTCAATCTCTGATGGGAAGGTTTGGAGAGATTATCATCTTCTACTACATTATATATTTCCATAATGTTTGTATTATTTGTAATTAGAGAAGTAGTATTTTTAATAATATAAGAAAAAAATAACGCTGAGAGGAATAAAGGGTAGAAGAACAAGAGCCAATAGAAGAACTAATGAAGGCGCATCCAAGATAAGAAAACATAGGAAGCACAGGCTTCCAGAAGCTAAGTTTACAAAGGAAAAGGCGGTCTTCAGGAATAGCAGAATGCAAGCTGAGAAGAGGCAACTTTGAGGCAATCAGAAGGTCACTGGTGACTTAGAAAAAATAGTTTCTGTGGATTTAAAGAAGCTAGCTGCAGTAAATGAGACCCAAATAAGTGGGAAACAAGCAAAGGCAAATTCAGGTTGTTGTTTTTTTTTCCTTGCCATGCTCTGTGGTGTGCAGGACCTTAGTTCCCTAACCAGGCATTGAACCTGGGCGGCCCTCAGTAGTTAAAGTGTGGAATGCCCAGTAAAGGGAGAGTTAGAGTACATTTTTCAAGGCCTTAGTGAGAATGGCAATCTCTGGGATATAACAGTTTTTAAAATTGTAAAAGTATCAAGTAAACCATCTTATGTACCATTTGTTACATTATTTGCATTTCCTAAAATTTAAGCTTAAATCCTTTAAAAAAAAAAGATGTAAGATAAAAATACAAACTATGTGACAAAGGAACAAAAATTGCTTCACGTAAGAAATGAAGATGGGGACTTCCCTGGCGATCCAGTGATTATAACTATGCACTGCAAGGTACACGGGTTCAATTCTTCATGAGAGAACTAAGACCCCACATGCCCTGAACTGCAGCCAAAAAAAAAAAAAAAAAAAAAGACGAAATGAAAGTAGACTCTGAGCTGCTGAATGGGAGAGACCAGGAAGCCAGTCTTGATCACTGTTAGCTAACTCTGGTCAGAAATTCCTGTAGTTGTGCTATATGGAAACAGAATATGAACAGGAGCAGCACAGTGGAGTGAGGATAAGGACAGAGCCAAGGGTCTAGAGAGTTATGCAGTCAGTAGGGAATGATTTTCACACGTCTGTTGAAAGCCCAGGGAAGCTGTGAGTGTGGGATCTCCGTGTAGACAGAGCCTGAGATGAGGGCAGAAGTGGTGATATGGTTTAGGAGAGCAGTGACCGTCAGCTCTTTTGTACATGCTGAGAAAGAAACCCAAAGTTTGGGCAGTATCCACAGAGAAGGGTTCCTGTAGTCAAGTTAAAATCTGGAATCACAGAGGGAATCATTTTGAAATGCACACCTCTTAACTGGGATTAACTATCCCCTTCAGAATACGTAAATAATTGTTAAGGTCATAAGATATTTGATGTTTGAAAATAACAACAAAATAAGTGATCACTCATGAAAATGCATTTAACTTAGGGAACTATCTTCAATATCCTGTCATAAATCATAATGGAAAAGAAAATAAATAAAAATAAGATGCTTTTAACTTTTCAAAGCATTTTCACATCAATTTCTGTTTGTTTGTTTGTTTTTTTTAGGAGAATTACTCAAGAAATACAGGGCTGGGGGCAAGTCTCGGAACAACTCCATCTAACCCTCAAGATTCCACACTCAAGTGTGTTTACAGATATTATGATGAATTTTCAAAAGACTAACTTTGACAGTGATTAATTAACTCAAGGTATATGCTATTAAAAAAACAAAGGAAACTGCAGCTCATGCACACACCCCCCACACATAAACCTGAAAGAATGGAAAGAGGATACCAAAACGGTTCTGACCTAGTTACATTCCAATTAAAACAGACGATGCTGTACTAAAACCCCTCTTCTTACTGTGAACACAAAATGCCAGCTGTGAAAGAAAGTGATACTGCTGGGTTTGCACACTTTAGTTACCATAGAAACAGCAGAAATGGCAGGAGTTGGAACCTCGTATTTAACTTATCAGCAATAAAATTGGATAGACAAACCAAGGCTGCAGGGTTCATTTTAGTTAAATTGTATTTAAAAGGCAAAAGTCAGGGAAATAATGAGATAAACTATATGATTACTCAGAAATTTTTCTTGAAATATCTGCATTTTACAAGAATTTAGTCAATGATGTTTCATGTGTATCTTAGATAGGTTTTTTCCTTTTATAGAATCAATTTTTTTTTACAGGGTTAAATTTATTTCAGTTAATTGGCACATCATAAATAGAACAGCCTAACAATGTACAATTTATTCTATTAATTTGCTTTACACTCCCTGCCCCAGGACATTTGGAACAAAAATAAGAAACCCACAAGATGACTCTCATCAGTACCAATAAAGAAGACAGAAAAACACAAACACAATTGTCTACAATCCTGAATGACAGGAAGAAACCAATCAGATATCAATCAGACTAGTTTCTGAACAATGAACAGTGCTGGCCTAATATTAGTGGCTACAACTATTCTTTTCTTTAAATACAGAAGTGGCGCGACTCTCATCACATCTGATACAGAAGTACGTTCCCAGGAGAAAATCCTCAGTTTATGTTCCTTTGTTTACACTGCTGTCCATTGTTCACCTTGAACAAACAAGATTCTGTGTTGCAGCAAACAGGACAAATAACTAAGAAACATGCTTCTTTTCTGAAATACAACACTCAATTGCTAGTAGTATCAGTCTTATCATACATTTACCCTTTAAAATAACTTGATAGTAATTGTTTTAAAAACATAAGAGTATCTGATTACTGTGACTGCAACCTCCTAAAAAAAGCAGGGAAGATATTTCTGTCACTACTTTATGTATCTGTTGATTTGCTGGATGAATGAACAAAGAAATGAATGAGTGAAAATTGCCAATGGTCAGTAATCTTGGTCCTTTGATAGGCAAGTTCTACATTTTAAAAAAAACTGTAAGAAACGAGAATAAACATTTACCCTGAAATATGCCAAGCTCACTTCTGAACATACTTTAATCCTAATTTTAACTTATTTAGGGTTTGAATAATCACTCATGGCCAATGATTCTAAAATCTATTCCTCTAAGTCCCTATATATCTAGAGATATGGCAGCTGTATGCTGGTCATCTCCACAATCATCTCAAATTTAACATGTTCAAACTGGATTTTCCCTACGTCTCTGATGGTATCCCCTTCTCAGTCACTCAGTAATCAAAAACAGAAGTCTGAGCACTTGTCCTTTATTCCTCAAATCTAATCAGTCCTCAGGTTTGATTATCTTACCTCCTAAAGATCTATCTACTATCTCCTCCTCTCTGGGCATCCCTGGTGGCTCAGTGGTAAAGAATCCACCTGCAACGCAGGAGATGTAGGTTAGATCCCTGGGTCAGGAAGATCCCCTTGGGAAGCAAATGACAACCTGTTCCAGTATTCCTGTCTGGAAAATCCCGTGGATAGAGGAACCTGGTGGGCTGCAGTCCATAGGGTCGCAAAGAGGTGGACAGGACTGAGCACACACACGTGATCTATTATTAGCATCCCCAATCTGCCTGCAATACAGGAGACCCAGATCTGATCCCTGGCTTGGGAAGATCCCCTGAAGAAGGAAATGACAACCCACTCGAGTATTCTTGCCTAGGAAATCCCATGGTCAGAGTGGCCTTCAGTCCATGGGGTAGCAAAGAGTCAGACACGAGTTAATGACTAAACCGCCACATCTGTCCATGCACTTACTTCTCTATGGGTAAAGAACCTGTCTGCTAAAACAGGAGACACAGGTTCAATCGCTCATCTGGGAAGACTCCACATGTCCCAGAGCAACTAAGCCTCTGTACCTTAACCACTGGGGCTGTGCTCTAGAGCCCAGGAACCACAACTACTGAAGCCCCAGCATCTGGAACCCGTGCGTGCGTGCGTGCGTGCTAAGTTGCTTCAGTTGTGTCTGACTCTTTGTGATTCCATGAACTGTAGCCCACCACGTTCCTCTGTCCATGGGATTCTCCAGGCAAGAATACTGGAATGGGTTGCCATGCCCTCCCTCCAGGTGGGCTCTTGCCCACAGGCGCTACCTATGCTCCTCAACAAAAGATGCCACTGTGATGAGAAGCCTGCATAAGGCAACCAGAAAGTAGCTTCTCTCCCCCACGCTAGAGAAAAGCCCGTGCAGCAACGAAAGCCCAGCACAGCCTAAAAAAAATTTTAAGTCAAATGTAATCTGGTGCCCACTTCTCTCTCCTTCCTCCTCTTTCACTACTACTTGTTTTGCACCAGTAATATTAAAGTGCTCCCAGTTTCTTACCCCTGGAGAAGGAAATGGCAACCCACTCCAGTCTTCTTACCTGGAAAATCCAGTGGATGGAGAAGCCTGGCAGGCCCCAGTCCATGGGGTCACAAAGAGTCAGACACAACTGAGTGACTGACAGTTTCTTACCCCATGCCCTTGTTCATGCTGTCCCCTCTGCCTGGAATGCTCTCCCCACTCACACCCCCCCTAGTTCATTCTTATAAATTTATCCTCATCGTTTCAGATTCAGCTCACTGCGAGTCCTCCAGGAGAGCCCCATCCCAACTGGGTATGTATTCTTCTGTGCTCTCAGCACCTTGTACATAGCTGATCCCTGAATATACCTTATAATTTATTTTTTAAAAGAAATTTCTTTTATGATTATCCATTTATGTGTATCTCCCCTGCTGCCATGCATTCATTAGGAAAGGGACTGTATTTCATCTGTGCCTGTATTCCCAGTGCCCAGCCTACTGTCTGGAACACCTGAGAAGGATGAAATGTGTTTATAAAGCAAATATTCTCAGTCTAAAAACCAGTACTTCTCCCACAGAAATCCAGGGAAATGGCATTAGGTTCCATAATTCTGTAAGTATCATACTTTAGGTGTATTGTGGGTTAAATAGGCCTTTGTATTCAAGAGAACCTAACCACAATTTAAAGTGCCACTTCTAAGCAAAAATTCCTTCCCAGTTAGAAACTATGTATTTGTAACAAGATGCAGGCTGTCTTAAATGGGAGCAGTCTGTAATATTAAATGCTATGATTAATTTCATTTTGCTTTAAAAGGGTCTAGAGGCAATGGGCATCCTTGTTAATTAAACCTTGGTATTCATGGTAAACAGCTGCCAACCCAGCACTGCAAGACAGTGAACAATGCACTTCTTTGTCTTTGCCTTTTAGGAGTGGCCACAGGCCTGAACAGCAGAGATAAGGTTTTCTTTTCTCTAACAAGAACCAATAAAAAGCTTAATGCAAGACAAACACATGTATCCAGAAGGCTATTTACCTAAGTAACTTCAAGGTCACCAACAGTGCATAATCAAGATATATTCCACATTGACAGCAAGGCCAGGAAATAAAGCCACCGAGACACTCAGGGGCTATACTCTTTATTAACTAGTACAGTCCATCTGCAGAGACACAACACCGGTAGAAAGTAGTTTTCTTTTTACATTTGTGACATTCATATTCAAATCAAAGAATTCAGTCTTATTACCTTGAGAAATTAAGAATGTCAGAGGTAGAAATTAAGAAGATGAGCCCTCTCAGTTTATTCATGAAGAAATGCCAAAACAAAACAAAACAAAAACCCCTAATACCTCAACTAAGTTCACTGTCCACACACAGTGGCAGACCCAGGATTAGAACTCAAGTCTCTCAGTGGTGCGCTCTAGGCCAAGCCTATGAGAACAAAAGCACACTTGGCAAATGAACAATACTTAACTGGCTTACAGCGCTCACCAAAAGACTTCTACTCTGATGGTACTTAGGTAAAAATATAATCAGACAAAATAACCATCGTAAGTAATCTCCCAGTGAAATGAACCATCAGTCCTTAAATGCAAGATCCCCTCTTGATGAAGATACTGTCATTCCCAATAAAGGATCTGAATCATCCTGTGTGTGTGTGTGTCACTCAGTTGTGTCCGACTCTTTTGAAACCCATGGACTGTAGCCCGCCAGGCTCCTGAGACCATGGAATTCTCCAGGTAAGAATACTGGAGTGGGTTGCCATTCCCTTCTCCAGGGGATATTCCCAACTCAGGGATCTAAGCCAGGTCTTCTGCACTGCAGGTGGATTCTTTACCATCTGAGCCACCCAGGAAACCCTGAATCATCCAATGCTGTTGCTGCTAAGTCGCTTCAGTTGTGTCCGACTCTGTGAGACCCCATGGATGGCAGCCCACCAGGCTCCCCAGTCCCTGGGATTCTCAAGGCAAGAACACTGGAGTGGGTTGCCATTTCCTTCTCCAATGCATGAAAGTGAAAGTGAAGTCACTCAGTCGTGTCCACCTCTTAGCAACCCCATGGACTGCAGCCTACCAGGCTCCTCCGTCCATGGGATTTTCCAGGCAAGAGTACTGGAGTGGGGTGTCACTGCCTTCTACGGAATCATCCTACAGTGCTACTCAAATAGAATGTCAGTGGTGGTCAGGGGCTTTGGCACATGCCACACAACCACTCAACTCCTACCTTATCCTTTCCAGCTCAGCTCAAACACCAGTGTCAAAGAAGACTTTCTGACCTCCTGAATTAGGTCAGTTCACACCTTAAATCCTCTCAAAGCACCTTGAACTTTTCCTTTATTGACCTTACCACAGGTTTTTTTTTTCAAATTATCATATATTTAGTCATGTGACTGTTTAATGTCTATTTCCCTCCTAGTCTAAAATCAAGTTTAGGAACCTTTCTTGTTCATTTTGCACACCACTGTATTCCCCACATCTACAACACAGGGACCAAAACAAATACTTGTGAGAGCTGCATAGTAGGTAGCAAGAATGAATGAATTAATGATCCTTGTTCTTGGCTCATCCTCACAAATCAGAAGGTGAAGATGCCCTTTGCATGGGGCAGTTCTGACAGCAGCTGTTGAACCCTTGCTCTAAATGAAACACCCCAAATGAGCTGTGATATTACCTGTGGTGGGCAGAATGGTGGCCTGCCCTCACCCCCAAAGATGTCCACGTCTTAATTCCAGAAGCCTGTAACTATGTTATATCACATGGCAAAAGGGAATTAAGGTAGCAAATAGAATAAGGTTGCTCAGGTGAGCCCAGTGGAATCACAATAATCCTTAAATGTGGAAAGCAGGGAAGAATCAGCATCAGAGTGAAGCAATGAAAAGGACACAACCAGCCATTGCTGGTTTCAAAGCTAAAAGGAAGGAAACCAAGATCAAAGAATGCAGGTGATCTCAAGAAGACAGGAAAGGCAAGAAAGTAGATTCTTCCCTAGGGTCTCCACAAAGAAACAAAGCCTTGCCAACACCTTGATTATTAGTTCGGTGAAACCCATTTTGGATTTCTTACTTTGTGTGTCTTGAGCTACTAACTTTGTGGCAATTTGTATAGCAGTAATAGGAAACTAATGCACTGAGTTTAATTTATTTGGAAGCACAGTCTCAGTTGCCTCTCAAGAATCTAGTCTTGACCAAAATCAAGATCTTAAGGCTTGGACGTGACCTACCTAATGAGAGCATCTGTGTCTGTTCAATGCATAATATCAGGTGCAAATAGTCTTCATAATGTTTATTGTGCTGTATTAAACTAAACACTTAGTTTACTTTGGTCTTCGAGAGCTACCCTGAATTTGCCACTGACTTAAGAGCTAAATGTCATTTGCTAACTCCTGTTGTTCCCACCTACTCTTGGGTCTTTAAATCTTTCACAGCTAAATGATCAAGCCCTTCCTTGGTATCTCCATGCATGTGTGCTAAGTCACTTCAGTTGTGTCCGACTCCTTACAGCTCTATGGATTGCAGCCTGTCAGGTTTCTCTGACCAGGGGATTCTCCAGGCAAGAATACTCCTCCAGGGGATCTTCTGGACCCAGGGACTGAACCTACGTCTCTTACGTCTCCTGCATTGGGAGGCAGGTTCTTTACCACTAGCGTCACGTGGGAAGCCCTCCTTGGTATCTAATAGTCTTCTAATGGAGAAGGTTTGTGAATAGCCATGCAACTTGGAATTAGTTTGGGTCCTTAACAAACTGGGTAAGAAATTATTATAAAAATTTGTGGGAGCTTCCTTGGCAGTCCAGTGGTTAAGACTCTGCTCTTCTAATGCAGGGGATGCAGGTTCAATCCCTAATAGGGGAAAACTAAGATTTCATATACTGCTTGGTGTGGCCCCCCTAAAAAAATTTTTTTAATAGTATACATATTTTCTTAAAAATAGAATCACCATACAATCCAGCAGTTCTATTCCTGGGTATTTTTCAGAAAAAAACAAAAACAGTAATTCAGAAAGGTATCTGCACCCCTACGTTCAGTGCAGCATTATTTGTAACAGCCATGATAATAGAGGCAGCCTAAGTGTCCACTGACACACCGATAAAGAAGATGCGGTGTCTACACGCACACACCGTGGAATATCACTCAAGTCACAAAAAGACTAAAATCTTCCATTTCCAACAATATCAATGGACCTGGGAGGTACTATGCTAAGTGAAGTAAAGTCAAAGACAAATACAAAATGATTTCATTTACATATGGAATATGAAAAGCAAAACAAATGAACAAACATAACAAAACAGAAACAAACTCAGAGACACAAACAGGTGGTTTCAGTGGGGGGGGAGGGGATGAGTGAAATAGGTGAGGGAGATTAAGAAGTACAAACTTCCAGTTACAAAATAAATAAGTTATGGGAATGAAAGGTACAGCATGGGGAATACAGTCAACAATTTTATAACAACTTTGTATGGTGACTTTGGTCTTTGAAAACTGCCCTAAATTTGCTATTGACTTAATTGTGATCATTTTGTGATATATAGAAATATCAAACCATTATGTTGTGTACCTAGAACAATGGAGTGTTGCAAGTCAATTAGACTTCAATAAAAAAATAATAAAAAAGAATGCCCGTGGCAGTATATATATTTGTCCTAATTCATCAATTTGTAATTAAAATGGGTGCATTTTATTGTATATAAGTTCTACTTCAATAAAAATAATAAAATAGTATGCCTGAATTAATTCTTCAGTTTTAAACCTAGGACTCAAAGTATTGGGGCTCCTTCTGTATGCCCTGGTTCCTCACCAGTTTCTGCCCATTGCTGTCACTGTGGAAAATATCTTGACTACATGCCCTTTTAGGGACTATGAAATAAACTTGCTGATAACATTCTATATCATGTTCTTCTGAGTGCAGGCAATAAAAACTATACTGAACTCAGCGATCATCCAAAGAATCTTGACCCTGAGCTGAAGCTCAAGAAGCCTTATAGGCCACTGTGAGTCAAACCACGTCCCCTTTGAAGCTGACCCTCTAAGAAGTGTGATTCTTAGTATGTATATCACCTACCTGTGCAACAGATGGTAGAGCATTACGCTCTCACTCAAACTGACAGATGTACGGGACTCTGCTAGAAACGCCAGTGCCTGGGCTATGGGTATGGATGATGGAAAAACTGACATGCCAAAATGAATTGCAGCCCCACATCTAGAAAACATTTCAATAATCCCTTCCTACCTTTGTAAAGTATGTGTGGCAGGATCCAGAGTATTGTGAGAAGCATTCCCTTACCTATCTTCACAAGGGCGGTACAGAGGGAGCAGGACAGGAGTCACTGCAGAGATGACGTCACCACAGTCAAAGGCCTTCAGACTGCCGTCAGGGGCAGCTGGGCCACGGACCGTGGAGGACTGGCTCTACCAAAGGCCACCCATCAAAGCCCTAGTGTGAATCTTCACTGTGACAAGATCTGTACTATCCAGAATCACCTAAAATTACAGGTTAGAATAAACAGATCACAGTTACCGTTTTTCATTGTTAAGCTCTGCATTCTGAAAGAAATTAGGGTAATTAAATCATATTAAAATAAATACTACTTTCTGTCACAATTCTTAATAAATCAAATGAAAAATAATAGTCATTTGATTAACATGGAATTGTTTGAATGAAAAGTTATGTGAAACACTAACTTTGATCTCATTTAAGCAAGTTTCCTGTATTCTTAAATACAAGACTTGGCAAAAAATATTAGCAATATTCAAATACAAACCAGATGAAACATGGCCTACCTTTTTTTTTAAATACCAAGAAGCATGTTTCACATATTTACAGTAGGGCTCTACTCTGTAAACCAGAAGGGGCTAGGAACAGCATCTGGCTAAAGGAATTCCAGAGAAGAAAGCAGTTAAAAGCGAGGGCAATACTGGATTGCTGATGATATTCAGAAGAATGTACAGAAGAAGCTTCTTCAGAAAATCAGGAATTCAGGAACTCTAGAGCTAACACTTGGAGAAGGTAATGGCACCCCACTCCAGCACTCTTGCCTGGAAAATACCATGGATGGAGGAGTCTGGTGGGCTGAAGCCCATGGGGTAGCTAAGAGTTGGACACGACTGAGCGACTTCACTTTCACTTTTCACTTTCATGCACTGGAGAAGGAAATGGCAACCCACTCCAGTACTCTTGCCTGGAGAACCCCAGGGACGGGGGAGCCTGGTGGGCTGCCGTCTATGGGGTCGCACAGAGTCGGATACAACCGAAGTGACTTAGCAGCAGCAGCAGCAGCAGAGCTAACACTACAGAGTCAACCACCATGTAAAGCCCCTATCACTGCCATTTCACAAATGAATAAACTAAGGCTTGAATAGCAAGATTAACCATCTTAGAAATAATTTTTTTTTAGATCTAGAGTCTCAAAGCTCCCATACCATAAGAACAAAGCTAAAATTCTAAAACATTATCAAAATGCCTGCAAAATACTGAAATGATGGCTACAGTAAGATTTTAAGGGCTTCTTTGAAGTATAAACATTTGCCTTATCGGATCCTGTTTAGCACAGGCAAAATTAAAGACTTTGATGCATCTCCTTGTCAAACAAGATACAAAGAGAAGCTGTGAGGCACAGAGAGATTTTCTAGACAATTCTCCAACAACCAAGCATTTAATATTTTAATTAAACTTTCACAAAGAACAGCACAGCACTTT
>SJYC01031383.1:0-17848 GCA_006408675.1 Madoqua kirkii | reverse complement strand
CTTAAATACAAGACTTGGCAAAAAATATTAGCAATATTCAAATACAAACCAGATGAAACATGGCCTACCTTTTTTTTTAAATACCAAGAAGCATGTTTCACATATTTACAGTAGGGCTCTACTGTGTAAACCAGAAGGGGCTAGGAACAGCATCTGGCTAAAGGAATTCCAGAGAAGAAAGCAGTTAAAAGCGAGGGCAATACTGGATTGCTGATGATATTCAGAAGAATGTACAGAAGAAGCTTCTTCAGAAAATCAGGAATTCAGGAACTCTAGAGCTAACACTTGGAGAAGGTAATGGCACCCCACTCCAGCACTCTTGCCTGGAAAATACCATGGATGGAGGAGTCTGGTGGGCTGAAGCCCATGGGGTAGCTAAGAGTTGGACACGACTGAGCGACTTCACTTTCACTTTTCACTTTCATGCACTGGAGAAGGAAATGGCAACCCACTCCAGTACTCTTGCCTGGAGAACCCCAGGGACGGGGGAGCCTGGTGGGCTGCCGTCTATGGGGTCGCACAGAGTCGGATACAACCGAAGTGACTTAGCAGCAGCAGCAGCAGCAGAGCTAACACTACAGAGTCAACCACCATGTAAAGCCCCTATCACTGCCATTTCACAAATGAATAAACTAAGGCTTGAATAGCAAGATTAACCATCTTAGAAATAATTTTTTTTTAGATCTAGAGTCTCAAAGCTCCCATACCATAAGAACAAAGCTAAAATTCTAAAACATTATCAAAATGCCTGCAAAATACTGAAATGATGGCTACAGTAAGATTTTAAGGGCTTCTTTGAAGTATAAACATTTGCCTTATCGGATCCTGTTTAGCACAGGCAAAATTAAAGACTTTGATGCATCTCCTTGTCAAACAAGATACAAAGAGAAGCTGTGAGGCACAGAGAGATTTTCTAGACAATTCTCCAACAACCAAGCATTTAATATTTTAATTAAACTTTCACAAAGAACAGCACAGCATTTTCCAGTTGAGTAGAAAACAGAGAACCATCTTTAATTTCATATATAGCACCTTCCTATAATGATGTTCCTAGAGAGTCTTCAAATGTTCTTTTTGGCTAAAGGACTATATTTCATGCTGTCCTTTTACTGCTTGTCAGCTAGTTGGTAGAACTCAAGAGCATGAGCAACCTTGGAAAACAATGTTTTTGTCATCACTTAAATTTCTGCTTGCCTTTTTGGCATTGCTTTACATAAATGAGTGAAAAAGAGAAACAAACGTAATAATAAGTACTAAGATTAGTGATAAGAATATGCCTCAGACTGCCTAACAAAGAAAGAACCTCTCAGTATGTTCAAAGTGAAAAATTCTGGATCTCAGTTGCACACACCTCTAGGTTTACATGGATTAAACTTGTGATCTAATAGCAGGGAGGGGAAAGAATGAGGGGAGAAGAGAGGAGGGGAAGAGTAAGGAATCCGCAAGCAGATTCTTTACCAACTGAGCTACAAGGGAAGGCCTTTATACATGGAAGAGGCTGTATATGAAAGGAGGGGACTTCTTGCATTTTCTTTACTGTATTTTAACTAAATAAAAAGGACAATAACAGGATCCAAACATCATTTAAAAGCCTCTCAGACCTATGGTAAGCAGCTTCAGACATAGTTTCCAATCATCCCCACCCCTAGTACACACACACTTATGTAGCTGTTCCTGTTGAATATGGCTATGCCTGTGTCCTCAGCTGCCAAGTCATGTCCAACTCTTTTGCAACACCACAGAGGAGCCCATTGGGATTTCCCAAGTAAGAATACCGGAGTAGGTAGTCATTTCCTCCTCTAGGGAATCTTCCCGACCTAGGGACTGAACCCGTGTCTCCTGCATTGGCAGGTGGGTTCTTTACTACCAAGCCAGCAGAGAAGACAAATATGGGCTATGCCTAGTGACTTGTAATGAACAGAATACAGCAAAAGGAATGAATTGTCACTTTCATGATTAACTTACAGAAAACTGTGACTCTAATAGAATACATAAGTCTTCAGGGCTATAACCGAGCCTACTGGTAGTTCAGATGATAAAGAAGCCGCCTACAATGCAGGAGACCCAGGTTTGATCCCTGGGTCAGGAAGATCCCCTGGAGAAGGGAATGGCAACCCACTCCAGTATTTTTCTCTGGAGAATTTAACTGACAGAGGAGCCTGGTGGGCTTCAGTCCATGGGGTCACAAAGAGTTGGACATGACTGAGCAAGTAATACTTTCACTTTCTAGGTCTGAAACAGAAATAACTTTATACCAATCCAAAACTGTTCCATAGATGTTAGTTAATAATAAAACTCAAAAGATTATAGGACGTAATATTATTTTCTCCAACTGGATCTCACAAAAACTTGCACGTACCATCTTTGCAGACCATATACTAGCTATTTGTGCCTGTGAACTTCAAATGTAGGTAGTCATTTCCTCCTCTAGGGAATCTTCCCGACCTAGGGACTGAACCCGTGTCTCCTGCATTGGCAGGTGGGTTCTTTACTACCAAGCCAGCAGAGAAGACAAATATGGGCTATGCCTAGTGACTTGTAATGAACAGAATACAGCAAAAGGAATGAATTGTCACTTTCATGATTAACTTACAGAAAACTGTGACTCTAATAGAATACATAAGTCTTCAGGGCTATAACCGAGCCTACTGGTAGTTCAGATGATAAAGAAGCCGCCTACAATGCAGGAGACCCAGGTTTGATCCCTGGGTCAGGAAGATCCCCTGGAGAAGGGAATGGCAACCCACTCCAGTATTTTTCTCTGGAGAATTTAACTGACAGAGGAGCCTGGTGGGCTTCAGTCCATGGGGTCACAAAGAGTTGGACATGACTGAGCAAGTAATACTTTCACTTTCTAGGTCTGAAACAGAAATAACTTTATACCAATCCAAAACTGTTCCATAGATGTTAGTTAATAATAAAACTCAAAAGATTATAGGACGTAATATTATTTTCTCCAACTGGATCTCACAAAAACTTGCACGTACCATCTTTGCAGACCATATACTAGCTATTTGTGCCTGTGAACTTCAAACGACCCACTACTGGCCCACTATTGTGAAGAATACCATATAAAACTCAAGTTAGAATTTTGCAATGGAACTACCATCACTTTTAAAAGATAGAGCTAGGGTTAGAACCCTAGAGCATTCATTCAAATCCTTCATTTAATAAAGACCTAGCATTTATCATCTGCTAAGCACAGAAATATGAAGGGGAAAAAAAAGAGTTTAACTTATAGTTCAGTTTATGCTGCTGATCCAGTAGCAAGATTCTGTAACAAAGGAGCCATAAATCCACTTAACAATACTAACGTTTAGCCCACATTTCTCTACCTTTGCTAAAAAATAATGTGCAATTGCCAGATGCGTTGCTAAAATTCAATTCAAGTAACTTATGAGTACAAACATTATGCCAACACTAGGAATACAAAAATTAGTGAGATTTGATTCTTGCTCTCAAGAAGTTCAAAATTTTGATAAAGAGATAAACTATATTCTGGCATTCTTCCAGCCTACCAGAATAATAATGTCATAAAAATGAGTCATCCTGTAGTTCATCTTCTTACTCTTGGCTATATCCTGATGTAAAATTAAAATACATCTTTCCTCCCTTGGTGTTTACAAGTTCCAAATATTTACAGACTTATTCTCTATTTTACTCTCTCTTTGCTAAATTGAATACATTTAGCTCCTTTTCTCCTTTCCTTTTAAAAAATTTCTCAATGTAAGTAACATTTTTGATGACTTTATTGAAATTCTCTATCTCTGTATTACATTCTAGGATCCAAATGACATAAATATTTTTCCAGATATGCACTCAATCACAATGAAAAACATCAACCTCACTGATGATGTGTTTCTATGTGTGAAGTCCAAAACACTGGTTTTTATTTACTTTTTAAATTTGTTGAGATAAACTATTACACTGCAATTTTATATTTACTCTAACACTTTTAATTGTATGAATTTCCTACGTTTCTCACACAAAATTAAAATTTAGAGATGGTACGCACTCTGAAACAGGTGTGACTAACAGTGTAAACCCAAATTTCCTACAGTAGTAGGAAATGAAGCATTTGAAAAACCTACTCATTGACTAAAACTGCAACTCTACTCTTAAGCTCATACAAAAAACAGTTTTTCAAAAGTCTCCATCATACCCCTTTTAACCATATTTATATTTCTATATCTACTGCAGAATGTATCTATAAACATATGGTTTTAAATCTATTCCAGAAAATTTTTTGGCAAAACCATGACAGTATGACAATATGGTCCAGATAGTAGGCCTCATGATCAGTGAAAAAACTCAGGAGGCTACTAAAGACTATATTCTTGCTGGTTTAAAGCATCAGATCTTATTAGAGTTACTTATTTAAGGAGTAGAGGCACTAGGGGACTGTACAGGTAAAATATAAACAAATGTTATCTAGGTCAGAACCACATTCAGAACACGTCTTCAATACTGTGTCCATACTAATACAGATGGCCAATAATGACACAATGGCCCATGAAAAGAGGCTTCACATCACTAATTTTTAGAGAAATGCAAATCAAAACTACAGTGAGGTACCATCTCATACCAGTCAGAATGGCCATCATTAAAAAGTTTACAAATAACAAATGCTGAAGAGGATACAGAGAAAAGGGAATCCTCCTACACTGTTGGTGGGAATGTGAGTTGGTGTAGTTACTATGGACAACAGTATGGAGATTCCTTAAAAACTGAAAATAGGTTACCATATGACCCAGCAATCCAACTCCTGGAAATTATAGTTTTGTTTGGATATATATTCCTGGATATATATCCAGACAAAACTGTAATTCAAAAAGTTATAGGCAAACCTATGTTCATAGCAGCAATATTCACAACAGCTGAGACACGAAAACAACCTAAAAGTCCACTGACAAGATGAACAGATAAATAAGATGTGGCACACATATACAATGGAGTATGACTCAGCCATGAAAAAGCAAACACCAATGCCATCTGCAGCAACAAGGATGCAACTAGAGGCTATCATACTAGGTGAAATTAAGTCAGAACGACAAAGACAAATACAGCATTATATCCCTTGTATGTAGAATCTAAAATATGAAACAAATGAACCTAACTACGAAACAAAAACAGTTTCACAGACATACAGAACAGACTTGTTGCCAAGGGGAAGAGGGTTGGGGGAAGGATGGAATGGGAGGCTGGGGTTAGCAGATGAAAGCTATTCTATGTAAAACGGATAAACAATAAGGTCCTACAGCACAGGGAACATATTCAATATCCTATGATAAACCATAAAGGAAAAGAATATTTTTAAAAAGTGTATGTGTAGCTGAATCACTTTGTTGTACAGCAGAAATGAACACTGCAAATCAACTATAATTCAATAATATATATATAATATATATATTGCATGTGTGTGTGTGTGTGTGTGTAGTCCATGCTATATAAGAGGTAATAATAATCAGTGGTGGCCTCTTTAATAGGGAAAAATAACTTAATCAGGGAAAAAACCTTAATTCTGTTCTTACAAACTTTTAGTACTTAAAAACAAACAAACTCCCGAGCCTGATATTGAGGGCCTTCCTCAATCAGGCTCCAACTCATATCTTCCTAGTCTGACTTCATACTACCCTAATTCAGCTTATCCATTTTTGAAACTGACAGAAATACATATTCTTTCTAAGATAATTCAAGTGCTTTCTCCCCACAGAAATGTCACATCCTACACTCCATTAGGTTACCCTCACCTCTCAAATTCTCTTTAAACTCTATATGGCACCTCTCTGAAGCTTTCCCTTATGCCCCCATTCAGAACCTCTTCTAACCTCGAGTAGCGTTTAGTCTTTAGTCTGAACTTCTCACATTGCCATGATCACAATCTCTCTCATCTGTCTTGTAGTATGTTTGTGTACATGTTATAGTTCTTCTCTCAAACTAAATTCCTAACAAAGTCTTGAAATAGTCACATTTGTACTATCCTCACCAGTCCATTCTTTGCACGACTAATACAAGGAAACAAAAAAACATAGTGTAATAATCAATGTATTTACTCAGTATCTATTATATACAGACCAGTAGTATACCAAAATGAACCACCGACCCTACTCTGTCAATAACTTTATGGCCTAGAACATCTTCTGGACATCTATATAAATTACTATAGTGCTAACAGACCAATGCCAGAAGAGGAGCAAAGACGAAGTGCAACAGCAACCAACAAGGAGGACAGATTATCTCCAAGTAGGGATGGGTATGAGGATAAGTTTAACATTTGTGCAAGTTCTGAAAAACAGGTAATATCTGAATACATGGAGACAGGGTAAAGTGTTTTAAGACAAGAGAAATAAATGCCACTGAGGCAGGAAATCTCAGGAGGATCTAAGGAATAATCAGTAGTTCAATAGTATACTGTATGTGAGAGATTATAGGAATATAGGAGAAAAATTTTAAAGGCAGCTAGAGGTATACCTGACGAGACCTCAGAAGCCAAGAAAGGAACGAGCTTTAGTCTCTAAGCAGTGAGGAACTATTTCAAAGTTCCTGAGCAGGGACCGAGTAATTATTCTGAAGGTCTACAGAGGAATGGAAGGGAGAAGGATGGCTGACAAGGAGACAAGAGGCTAGCGCCATCCTACAAGAAAAGGATAGTGAAGTCCTGAACTAGGAATGAGGCACTAGGAATAGAAACAGAAGAATGGAAGAGAGATTTCAGTGGGGAAACTGACCGGACTGGACAAGTTCCAGATGTGGAGTACAAGGGTTTGCAAGTAGTGAAAGATTTTCTAGGCTAGAAGGAGGGTTGTACCATCACCAGGCTGTCTATGAGTGTGGGTTGCTCAATGTGTCTGACTCTGCAACCCCATGGACTGTAGCCCGCTAGGCTCCTCTGTCTATGAAGTTCTCCAGGCAAGAAGACTGGAGTGCGTAGCCTTTCCTTCTCCAGGGGCTCTTCCCAATCCAGGGATCCAACCTGGATCTCCTGCATTGCGGGCAGATTCTTTACCATCTGAGGCACCAGGCAAGTCCCATCACCAGGACAGAGGACTTAAAGCAGCAGCAAGTTTGGGTGGGAGAAAACTGAGTCCCGGCTATGTCAGGTTTTAGTACTACTGGATATGCAGGCAGTGCCATCACAAATAAAAATGTGTCAAACTATCTTATTTAGAAAAAATATAAAATTTTATGAAAAAAGAGTTGAGATTAATCTTCATTAAAGCTACAGTTCACGGAGTTGCAAAGAGCTGGACATGGCTGAGCAACTAACACACGAACAACACATCCTACTTAGAAGAAATATACAATTTTATGAAAAAGAGTTGAGATTAATCTTCTGTAAAGGATTCTGATAAACGATTCAAACATGAATATGACCTAAAAATATAACTCACACAGGCTATATTAAGTAGCAAATTAAAATCTAAAACCATTTATGAAGGAGGGTTTGACCTAGAACTTCATGTACCCGAGAATTATTTTCATGCATGCTGATTCACAGGTAACAGTAAAGCAGATATGTGGAATGCAATGAGAACCTCAGTTTAAAATTATGAGGTGAAATGCTTCTGTTGAAATGGTAAATGCAGCTCTGTGCTGTCATTTGACCCCAATTTAACTTAAATGCCATATCACGGGATGCTCAAGTCGGAAGACTAGGCCTAACTGACAAGGTAGCATTCCTTTCTATAATAAATACTTCCCCTCAATTAAAAGAACTGAGTCGACCTAGATTTATCCCTAGATTTATCCCTAGAATCTCCAAAAGCCTCAGCAAAATAAAAGTTCCAATTATAAACTCATGGGTATTACAGCTATTCAGCACCCATACTTCTTAAGAACAAACAAAAGAATTTCATCAACATAAACTAAAATGGTAACAATGAAAAGATGTGTAACATATAATTTGACACTAATAAATTTTTGTTATGTGTGTGCTGAGTAAAAAAGTAAAATCAAATATATGAATTGTGGTTAATATGCCTAATAAGTATATTTCCCCTGTTAGATTTATTCATTTACTTAATTCTACTTACTGGAAGCAATGTCATTATTTCAGTTCAGCTTTGAAAACAATAAGAACTCGGCCTTTAATTATTAACATTTTTATGAACAGTAAGCAAAATTATAAAAAACAAAATGGATTAAAAGGTATTTGTTTTACGTACAGCCATCTCATTAAGATTATGCAGGTCATTTGTTAGAAAACCACATTGACATTTTACAGTTGTGTGTAAATGCAAGGAAAGAACATACACTAAAAGTTAATAATGGTAAAATGTTCATCATAACTGTACCAAGAAGAAAAGTTATTTTTATAAGGAGAGAAGAAAACATTGATCAATTTAAAAGAAACATACTTACCAGATCTCTGTGAAGCACCCAATTTGCATGGAGGTAATGGATCCCATCAAGAATCTGGTAAAGTAATGATTTAACCATAGATCTTGGCAACTGCATGGGCTTTTTATTTGCTTTTGATGCACGGTGAAACTTAATAATATGCTAAAAATTAGAAAATATATATTAGAGTAACATAGTCTTTGTGTGTGTCAACAAAACACAATAAAGGCTGCAATAAGTACATTTAAGATTACTTATTAAAGGCCAATAATGACACAAAGAAAAATAAATAATAAGCTCAAACCAAAACAGAATCTATAATGAAGGTGAATGTGACATTATTAATGTGGTTGTTATGATGACTTACTGAAACCATTAAGATCTGCATTAAGTAAAACCAAGAAGTAAAAAGGGTTTATAATTTAAAACCTGCCTTAAAATAGCATTAATTGTATTCTCTACTGACAGAAAGAAAAGGGGAAAAAAAACTCTGTAAATCTTTACTGTTCTATAAAATAAAGTTTGTGCATTTGTGTAACATTACTGACTGCATGCATATCAGAATTATTGGAAAGTTCTACCTTCTTTTGCCACATAATGAAATTAGGATACAGTCTTAGTAGTCAATAGTAAATAGCAAATCACTAGACACAAGCAGGAAGAGAAAAATGGGGAATTCAGTTGCATTGAAATAAATATAAACTGGATCATCATATCCAAATTTTTATGTAGGCATGTTATACTGTGGAAGGGGAAGAAATTCCACCTGTCCCCTGTACTCCCACATCCACCTCTATCTCCATCCAGCATTTGCCCAAAACATGCCAACATGGGTACTAGATACCTGTGACAGAAGAGGTTCTTGTCAATATTTGCTATAAGGAAATTTCTTTCAAGGTCTATTAGTCTGTTAAAGTTATTCTTGAAAAGAGTTATAATTTATATAAATGACAAACCACATTCTATTGAATCAAAATTTAATTATCTGAAGTTTGAACTTACTGCCAAGTTTGAATTTGTTTTTTACTTTTGGGAGCTCCTGGGATAAAATGTTTAAATGACTTGATTCCTAACTTTAAACATGTGAAATTCGAATTTTTGGCTTCTTTCATTTATTGTTTAAAAAATAAATCCCTAATATTTGCAGACCTGTACATATTTGTTTGGTGGAGTAAATTTTAAATGGCAAAATGCTGCAAGAGAGGACCTTCACTTAGAGAGGAAAACTATTCACAAGCACATAACTGTTAAATATGAACAGTTAAATATGTGTGCAGTGCAAAAGAAAGTAATTTCCCTAGAACATATTAGGAAACTGCCATTAATTACCTAAAACTACAATCTCCCACTCAGGAACATTTTTTGAAGTGAAATTTCTGAATGTGACAAATACTATAAAACAGGATGTTAATGTTTATTAGTCTAATTCTTTTAAATCAAAATTTACCTTTAGTATATTTACTTTGAAACTATGGTCAACAGAGCAAGTTTTCCTTTCTGTACATTAGCAGTATGGAGCACATATACTTATTCTTCATACTTATATAAAGTTATTATCCTAAAAATAGAGTGAGTTTAGACTTACCCATAAATCGTGTTCTGCATAATCAAACAGCAGCCACACCTTCCTGTCACTGTGAGAAAGGAACACCTTCTGCAGGGCGATCACATTAGGGTGCTTCAATTCTCGCAAAAGCTGAAGGCAAGAGGAAGAGAAGGGTCACTATTCTGTTAGCAGAGAATAATGCACTTCCCATAACTTCAAAATGAAATTTTTGAAAATTTAGACGATCCAGATAACTAGCGTTTAAAAAAAAAAAGGCAACCCCACCACCCAAATACCATAACTTAGAGATAAACTCTGTCCACATCTTGGTACATCTCTTTCCAATCCTTTCTCTGTAATATGTATGTTTGGAAAACGGGATCCTTTTACATAGTAAGATGTAAAATAGGAAACAAAAGTAATACCATATTGCTAAATAATGAAGTGTATTTTGGCATGTGTGTAATTTTTTTTTAACTAGTGGAAAGATTTCTAGGGAAGCAGGAATACTGTTTATATCCACTCTAGCATAGTATGTACTCAATTTGACAAAAGGCAGAAAGATGTTCAACAATCCCTAAGTAGCTTACCCACGCCGAGAGCCTGAGACAGGTTTTTCAGAAGAGTAGAGAGCATAAGACAATGAGTCTCCATCCACTCACAAAACTGGTATAGAAAAGAGGCCCTATAAACAGAGAAAAGACTAGGCCTTTCACAAAGCAAAAGCTCCAAGCTGGACTCTGATAATAAGAAGAAAAGATAGACCACATCAGCAAGTGAAAGCTTAGTTCTTAGCCCAGTTGCTTGATATAATATTTAGCAACAATAACATTAGCTGCGTAGGGTGGAAGTCTTCTAAATATGCCCACCTCACACCGTCCTTAACCAGGGTTCAGACTTAATAGGTATAAACACACTCAATTTGTTAAATACTTCAAATGCCTTTTAAATGTAAAGCTCCGTGGAAAATACACAAAGGAAGAGGGGACAAAGCCCTACTGAATAATTTCTGTGTGCAAGGTGATTGTATGTACCTGTTTTTTCTCTCACTTAATCCTTCCAACAACCCTACGATGCACACAGAAGCTCAGGTTCAGTGTAAAAAGATAACTTGACCAAAGTAAAACATTAGAAAGAGAACAGGTTTGGATTTAAACAGTTCTGCCTGATTCCAAAGTCCATGATTTTTCCAGTTCAGCCAAAGTCCTTGTCACCTGTTCCCACAATGTAAGAAGGGCAGACAGACACACAAACAGATCAACGAGGCAGAGAAAAATATTAAATTAGAGAGTTTGACTTCATTAAATGTCTTCCCAGAATATGTCCTCCTTCCTGCCTGCAGGGCAAGGAAAGGTAAAACTCACTTCTGCACCTAAACCAAGCTCCCAAAACACCAGACACTGGCACAGACCCCTGAACCCTGGACTCCACCTGTCTGGGAGAAGGCATGTCACATTTAGCAGTATTTAATCAACACCTCTAAAAAATTAGTTTTTGTGACTACAAATTACTGATCTCTCTACAGTGAATCCATCTTAAGTTCCATGTTTAAACATTATTTGGAATAGGTAATACATCTACACAGTTCAAAAATCAAATATATGTTAAAGGAAACACATTGAAATGCCTCATCACCACTCCTTCCCCCAGGGACCACAGGCTGGCCTCCCTCCAGAAGGAACTTTTTTTAGTTGCTTGGGGAGTCTTCCAACTATTTATGCAAATGAAAGCAAGTATGAATATTTACACAAAAGATAGCACTTATGTTTTACTTTCTTGTAAATCTTTCATTATCCAGCACAGTATTAGTTTATAGGAACCTTTCTGGTTCTTTCTGACAACTCCAAGGTATTTCCAGGTCACTTTTTTGTGGTAAAATATACATAAAATTTACCATTCTAACTATTTTTAAGGGTGTAGCTCAGTGGCATTAAGTACACTGTGTTCGGGAACCACCACTCTATCCCTTCTCTAGAGCCTTTTCATCACCACAGACTGGAATTCTGTCCCATGACACAATATCTCCCATTCCCATCTCCTCCTGTTCTGCTTTCTGTCTCTAGAAATCTGATGATGCCAAGTACTTCATATAAATGCAATTGTTCAGTATTTCTTCTTTTGTGTCTGGCTTCCTTCATTTCACGTGTCTTCAAGATTCATCCATGTTGTATGGATGTATCCATGTAGGAAAGAATGCCCTTTCTTTTTAAGGGTACATATTAATAATATTTCATTGTATGCATATACCACATTTGCTTATTCATTGATCCCTCCCATCATCCTATGGATATCTGGGTTGATTTCACCTTTGGTTATTATGAATAATATTGCCTCGAAGACTGATGTACAAACATCTATTTGAGTCCTTGCTTTTAATTTTTAAAATATACTCAAAAAGTAGAATTGCTGGATCCTATAGTAATTGTAATTTTATATTTGATTTTTTTTTTTTTGAGCAATTGCCATTCAGGTTACTTTTTCTATGAAATACAGGAAGGAAGAGTGTAAAGCTTGCAACACCATGCATTTACTAGAAAATTTCCCCTAATCCCTAAAATTGCACTGTATAGCAATATACACTTGTAATTTCTGCATACCTATTATACTTTTTCTACCCTTCTGGTCTTTTTTTTCTTTGGCAGGGGGAATGTGACATGGTATTTGGGATCTCAGTTCCCTGAATGGGGAGTGAACCCATAACCACTGCAATGAAAGCATGTAGTCCTAAACACTGTACCACCAGAGAATTCCAACCCTACAGGTCTTTATACATCACTAAATGCCGGTGTGAAGGCAAGCAGAGAGGAAGAAATAGCAAACTATGTTTGTTTTATTCCCTTGCCTAATTCATTTTTCACTCAACAATCAGAATGGTGTTTCAAAATACAGACTCCAAGCATAAAAAAAGAAGGAAATTTTGCCATTTGCAGCAACATGGATGGACTTGGAGGGCATTA
Source organism: Madoqua kirkii (assembly GCA_006408675.1). Lineage (NCBI taxonomy): Eukaryota > Metazoa > Chordata > Mammalia > Artiodactyla > Bovidae > Madoqua > Madoqua kirkii. The sequence continues at coordinate 5,005 of SJYC01031383.1, read as the reverse complement.
TGCTAAGTGAAATAAGTCAGAGAAAGACAAATACTGTATGCAGCACTGACATGTGGAATCTAAAAAATAAAACAAACTAGTGAACATAACAAAAAGCAGCAGACTCACAGGTAAAGAGAACAAACGAGCGGTAGCCAGTGGAGGGGGCAGTCAATATAGGGATACGGGATTAAGAGGCACAAATTACGAGGTGCAAAATAAGCTGCAAGGAGGTGCTGTACAACACGGAGGATGCAGCCAAAATTTTATAATGACTATAAATGGAGTATAACCTTTTAATATTGTGAATCACTATACTGTACACTGGTAACCTATATGATATTGTACGTCAGCTATACAGCAATAAAAAAAAATACAAAACTGATCGTCTCTGTCACTAGGGACAGAACTGAGAATTAAAGCAAGCAATTAGGCAAAGGCCAAATAATGAGGAGGCTTGTGGGCCATGCAGACATGTCACCAGTGAGGTTCTCCAGTATTACTAGAAACATGCTGGGGGCAGTGGGTTAAGGGAGAAGCCAGCTGATAGAAAAGGCACCACGCTGTCACTTTCTTCTCTGCACGCCTGATGGCTGGGCACTGAACAAGCGACTCTGAGGGTGATGGAGTTTAGGATGACTCAGATATGACTTTACCGAATCATGTGTACTTGATGTATAGTTGTATTGATATACTTTTATACTGTTTTACCTTTACATCTGCCTTCCCTGGTAGACCATAAGCTCCTTGAGGGCAAAGACAATTTTAAATTTATCTCTACAGGAACTAGCACAGGGCATGGCATGTGGAAGGAGCTTTTCTAAGTGATCTCATCCAGTTTGGAGGTTTTAAATGTCACCTATGCACATTAACTCCCAAACGTTTATTTCCAGTCAACACATACTCCCTGAGGTCCAGCTATGTATATGTATCAAAAATGCCTCAACATCTCTACTTGAACGTCTGAAAGTCACACTGAGGTTGTCATCTCCACCTCCCCTGCCCTCTACCCCAACTGTTCTTCCCCAGCCTCAGTTAATACCAACTCCATCATTTCAGTTACTCAGGCAAAAGTTCTCAATCCTCACTATTCTCCAGATCTCTTCTGGTCCTTCTATTTAAAATTATAACCATCCCTCTGCTTCTTTATTTTTCTGCAAAGTATTATCACTGTTGAACATAGTATATAGCTCTATATCCCTTAGGTTTAATTCTAGACAGCTTAGAAAACCAAAAGTTTTCTAGTAACTCAGGTAGGAAAAAAAATTTTTACACTTCAATGGAAAAAATGCATTGTCAGAGGCACATTCTTTCAGGTTATCTGGTTCTAATGCTATAGAAGCTACTGTACCACTCTGCACATTATAGATAACTGATGATAATGCAGAATAATTCTTGCTTATCTACATTCACTCTCCCATTGTGGAAGATGCTGAAGTTACCTTAAACTGGACATCACTTTAATATTCCTGATCTACAAGTATGTCTGTCTTACACACTCTTCTTTGCGTGCTCAGACACTTCAGTTATGTCCGAGGCTTTGCGACCCCGTGGACTATGACCTGCTAGGCTCCTCTGTCCATAGGATTCTCCAGGCAAGAATACTGGAGTGGGTTGCCATTTCCTCCTCCAGGGGATCTTCCCAACCCAGGAACTGAACCCACATCTCTTATGTCTCCTGCACTGGCAGGCAGGTTTTTTACCACCAGCACTACCTGGGAAGCCCACAGATTCTTCTTTTAATGGGTTATAATATCTACTAGGTTCCTTCATTTAATAAGTTAAATGAAATCTTTAAAATGTGCACATTTTATATCTGGATCACAGCAAAGTTTCTGCTGGTTTTATATTCCTAGGGCTTAATATGGTCATGAGCACATAGTAAGTACTCAATAAATACTTGTCAAAAGAATTAAATCTACTGAATTTACCTGATTCTTACAAAAATCAACCAGTAAGTAGCTAGGAATATTATAAAACATCGCTATCTTTTAAAAAGGCATTTTGAATGATTTTGTCCTCTTGCCTGTAAAATCCCATGGACAGAGGAGCCTGGTAGGCTGCAGTCCATGGGGTCGCTAGGAGTCAGACACGACTGAGCGACTTCCCTTTCACTTTTCACTTTCCTGCATCAGAGAAGATTATGCCAACCCACTCCAGTGTTCTTGCCTGGAGAATCCCAGGGACGGAGGAGCCTGGTGGGCTGCCGTCTCTGGGGTCGCGCAGAGTCAGACACGACTGAAGCGACTTAGCAGCAGCAGCAGACTATGTCTAACATAGTTCTTTTAGGGACTCAAACTTTCCACAAGCTACATTTACTTTAGGCTTAAAAAGGAACTGTTCTCTCAACTAGCACCCACTCTTAACAAAAGTATAAGGGTGCTGGCTTGATGTAAAGAACAGAAACATAGCTCTTAATGGCTCAGGGTGAGATATTTAACCTGGCATAGAACTGGAAAAGCAAAGGGGTACTATGAGGGTATTCCTTTAAAGGGCTGTGAATGCAATAAATGCTACAAAATCCTGAAGAAAATGATACAAAGGAACAGGGAACAAAGGGAGACACTTGAAGAACTGAAACAGGTTGATCAAAGCAGTGATTACTTCCAAGGCTAGCAAAAAATAAATATGCAACAAATGCCACACAAGTGCATTCTTTATTGAAGGAACAAATAAACAAAAACAGTAAACAAACAAATGGCCAATACTAAAAAAACTGGTAAGTAAATTATGGTATATCCATATATCACAGTCTCAAATATATGTCAAGAGTCTTAAAATACATGAAAAAGGACTTATAGTATTATGCTATAATACTGTGATGTGATATAAAAAGGCTATGTGGTGATCATTTTGCAATGTACAAAAGTATCAAATTACCATGGTGTACACCTGGAACAAAGACTGTAGGTCAAATATACTTACATTTTAAAAAAAAATTAAAGAAAGGGAAACAGTATGTTCCCCCCACCCTCAACCAGGCAAGCTGGAACAAAATTTCCCATTTCTTTGCCTTCATCAGATCTAAATTTCATCTTTTATTTGGGGGGAAGGTGAAGGGGATTAGAACATACCAGCCCAAAATGTGACACTTTGGTGTAAAAATGAGTCTGCAGTGAAGGCATCTGTGGTTCAACAGATGGAGAAAGAAGCCTTCCTGGACTAAAAGTAGACACTACGAACTGAGGACTGCCATAAATCCCCTCTCCCAGGGAAGTTTTATGACCACGAAAAAGACAGAGAGTCGGCAGTGCTTTGGACCAGCACAGACAAACCATGCTAAGACAGCCCTTATCTTCCACTGGTTTCCCCTATGTATTTACCTTCCCACCCTGTGCAGCCCCTCAAAGTCTTAAACCCTTTCCTTTGTCTTGTCACGTCCCTACAATTAATTGCTCTTTGTTAAAAATGGCATATCAGGTCTCAGGCCTACCCATTTCTTGGCATTTTCACTTCTAGGAAGGCCCCTATGTCACACAAAGCTTAACATCAAATAAAATTTGTATGCTTTTCTATTAAAAAAATATGCAAAATATACAATACATTTATAAAAGAGGAAATATACCACAACATTAATCTAATTATCTCTGGATAGTGAATAATGTGTGATTTTCTTCTTTCTTATTTTTCTACTTTACAAGTTTTCTATAATGAGCATTACCTTTATATTTTACACACATGCATACACACACACACACACACACACACACACACACAGCTCCTTCTCTCCAGAATTCTACCTGCTAAGATAAGATATATCATGCAAGCTAAGCTTCTTATACAGTTGATATGCTGCTGCTGCTAAGTCACTTCAGTCATGTCCGACTCTGTGTGACCCCATAGATGGCAGCCCACCAGGCTCCCTTGTCCCTGGGATTCTCCAGGCAAGAACACTGGAGTGGGTTGCCATTTCCTTCTCCAATGCAGGAAAGTGAAAATTGAATGGAAAGTCGCCCAGTCGTGTCTGACCCTCAGTGACCCCATGGACTGCAGCCCATCAGGCTCCTCTGTCCATGGGATTTTCCAGGCAAGAGTACTGGAGTGGGGTGCCATTGCCTTCTCAGAAGGGATAAAAGAAAGGAGATACTTGTACTTCCCCAAATTCTTGGCAATATCAGATTTTACCAATGAACTTTAATCTCTTGTCATACAGATATTTGTTCAACATGACATCATACAACTATAAATATGCTTTAATCACATAAAGAACAGTTTAGTATAGCTTGATTTTCCTCTGAAAGTCCCACACTAAGTGATAACATCTCCTGTGCCAGACACGTACAGAGCACTAACATAACCCCAAAGGAGCCTTAATGAAGAATGTGCAGTGGGCATGCCAAGACTTTATCTGATCCCCCTTCCATGTGGGCATCTAAGTGACGATATATACACTGTCCTAAAAATCTAAAGCTATAATCCTAAACTTTTTTCTCTAAAGCACTATTTAGAATTCTGACTCTATTTGGGGAGCCTTGTGCTAGACTAACAATTACAGAATCCATTTGTATTTTTATCCACACATCTTTCTTCCTCTTTCATCTTCACTTTCTTTTCTCTAAGTCTCTGATGCCCCCAGGGCTTCCAGATTCCTTTTTCAGGGTATCTAAATGGAAAGGGTCCTCTTACACTTCAATAACTCACTTATCTCAAAGTGACTCCAATTTTTTATTCTTATTTGATCTGTTATAAGTAACAGTATGATCCATTTGACCATTGATCTTTATTTTTAGAGAACTTTATTTTAGAAAGCATTCATTGAACGTATCTTTTTTTAAAGTGTGTAACTCTTCCCTCTCTGCAAAAAAAAAAAAAGAAGAAGAAGATAAAAGAGGAAACAAACTTTATTTCAAATAGAAGATTTACCTAACTTCAAAATGCCCTAGCATTCCTAAAATGAAATTTAAGAATCAGCGTTTTGAAACCTGACGCTTTCACACCTGTGGCAACCTTCTCAGGACTCCACAGCACACAGAAACAATACAACCTTCCAGCAGATGGCGCTCACATTCTGAAGAGGGGCCTACAA
>SJYC01031381.1:0-23847 GCA_006408675.1 Madoqua kirkii | reverse complement strand
GGCACATTCTTTCAGGTTATCTGGTTCTAATGCTATAGAAGCTACTGTACCACTCTGCACATTATAGATAACTGATGATAATGCAGAATAATTCTTGCTTATCTACATTCACTCTCCCATTGTGGAAGATGCTGAAGTTACCTTAAACTGGACATCACTTTAATATTCCTGATCTACAAGTATGTCTGTCTTACACACTCTTCTTTGCGTGCTCAGACACTTCAGTTATGTCCGAGGCTTTGCGACCCCGTGGACTATGACCTGCTAGGCTCCTCTGTCCATAGGATTCTCCAGGCAAGAATACTGGAGTGGGTTGCCATTTCCTCCTCCAGGGGATCTTCCCAACCCAGGAACTGAACCCACATCTCTTATGTCTCCTGCACTGGCAGGCAGGTTTTTTACCACCAGCACTACCTGGGAAGCCCACAGATTCTTCTTTTAATGGGTTATAATATCTACTAGGTTCCTTCATTTAATAAGTTAAATGAAATCTTTAAAATGTGCACATTTTATATCTGGATCACAGCAAAGTTTCTGCTGGTTTTATATTCCTAGGGCTTAATATGGTCATGAGCACATAGTAAGTACTCAATAAATACTTGTCAAAAGAATTAAATCTACTGAATTTACCTGATTCTTACAAAAATCAACCAGTAAGTAGCTAGGAATATTATAAAACATCGCTATCTTTTAAAAAGGCATTTTGAATGATTTTGTCCTCTTGCCTGTAAAATCCCATGGACAGAGGAGCCTGGTAGGCTGCAGTCCATGGGGTCGCTAGGAGTCAGACACGACTGAGCGACTTCCCTTTCACTTTTCACTTTCCTGCATCAGAGAAGATTATGCCAACCCACTCCAGTGTTCTTGCCTGGAGAATCCCAGGGACGGAGGAGCCTGGTGGGCTGCCGTCTCTGGGGTCGCGCAGAGTCAGACACGACTGAAGCGACTTAGCAGCAGCAGCAGACTATGTCTAACATAGTTCTTTTAGGGACTCAAACTTTCCACAAGCTACATTTACTTTAGGCTTAAAAAGGAACTGTTCTCTCAACTAGCACCCACTCTTAACAAAAGTATAAGGGTGCTGGCTTGATGTAAAGAACAGAAACATAGCTCTTAATGGCTCAGGGTGAGATATTTAACCTGGCATAGAACTGGAAAAGCAAAGGGGTACTATGAGGGTATTCCTTTAAAGGGCTGTGAATGCAATAAATGCTACAAAATCCTGAAGAAAATGATACAAAGGAACAGGGAACAAAGGGAGACACTTGAAGAACTGAAACAGGTTGATCAAAGCAGTGATTACTTCCAAGGCTAGCAAAAAATAAATATGCAACAAATGCCACACAAGTGCATTCTTTATTGAAGGAACAAATAAACAAAAACAGTAAACAATACAAATGGCCAATACTAAAAAAACTGGTAAGTAAATTATGGTATATCCATATATCACAGTCTCAAATATATGTCAAGAGTCTTAAAATACATGAAAAAGGACTTATAGTATTATGCTATAATACTGTGATGTGATATAAAAAGGCTATGTGGTGATCATTTTGCAATGTACAAAAGTATCAAATTACCATGGTGTACACCTGGAACAAAGACTGTAGGTCAAATATACTTACATTTTAAAAAAAAATTAAAGAAAGGGAAACAGTATGTTCCCCCCACCCTCAACCAGGCAAGCTGGAACAAAATTTCCCATTTCTTTGCCTTCATCAGATCTAAATTTCATCTTTTATTTGGGGGGAAGGTGAAGGGGATTAGAACATACCAGCCCAAAATGTGACACTTTGGTGTAAAAATGAGTCTGCAGTGAAGGCATCTGTGGTTCAACAGATGGAGAAAGAAGCCTTCCTGGACTAAAAGTAGACACTACGAACTGAGGACTGCCATAAATCCCCTCTCCCAGGGAAGTTTTATGACCACGAAAAAGACAGAAAGTCAGCAGTGCTTTGGACCAGCACAGACAAACCATGCTAAGACAGCCCTTATCTTCCACTGGTTTCCCCTATGTATTTACCTTCCCACCCTGTGCAGCCCCTCAAAGTCTTAAACCCTTTCCTTTGTCTTGTCACGTCCCTACAATTAATTGCTCTTTGTTAAAAATGGCATATCAGGTCTCAGGCCTACCCATTTCTTGGCATTTTCACTTCTAGGAAGGCCCCTATGTCACACAAAGCTTAACATCAAATAAAATTTGTATGCTTTTCTATTAAAAAAATATGCAAAATATACAATACATTTATAAAAGAGGAAATATACCACAACATTAATCTAATTATCTCTGGATAGTGAATAATGTGTGATTTTCTTCTTTCTTATTTTTCTACTTTACAAGTTTTCTATAATGAGCATTACCTTTATATTTTACACACATGCATACACACACACACACACACACACACACACACACAGCTCCTTCTCTCCAGAATTCTACCTGCTAAGATAAGATATATCATGCAAGCTAAGCTTCTTATACAGTTGATATGCTGCTGCTGCTAAGTCACTTCAGTCATGTCCGACTCTGTGTGACCCCATAGATGGCAGCCCACCAGGCTCCCTTGTCCCTGGGATTCTCCAGGCAAGAACACTGGAGTGGGTTGCCATTTCCTTCTCCAATGCAGGAAAGTGAAAATTGAATGGAAAGTCGCCCAGTCGTGTCTGACCCTCAGTGACCCCATGGACTGCAGCCCATCAGGCTCCTCTGTCCATGGGATTTTCCAGGCAAGAGTACTGGAGTGGGGTGCCATTGCCTTCTCAGAAGGGATAAAAGAAAGGAGATACTTGTACTTCCCCAAATTCTTGGCAATATCAGATTTTACCAATGAACTTTAATCTCTTGTCATACAGATATTTGTTCAACATGACATCATACAACTATAAATATGCTTTAATCACATAAAGAACAGTTTAGTATAGCTTGATTTTCCTCTGAAAGTCCCACACTAAGTGATAACATCTCCTGTGCCAGACACGTACAGAGCACTAACATAACCCCAAAGGAGCCTTAATGAAGAATGTGCAGTGGGCATGCCAAGACTTTATCTGATCCCCCTTCCATGTGGGCATCTAAGTGACGATATATACACTGTCCTAAAAATCTAAAGCTATAATCCTAAACTTTTTTCTCTAAAGCACTATTTAGAATTCTGACTCTATTTGGGGAGCCTTGTGCTAGACTAACAATTACAGAATCCATTTGTATTTTTATCCACACATCTTTCTTCCTCTTTCATCTTCACTTTCTTTTCTCTAAGTCTCTGATGCCCCCAGGGCTTCCAGATTCCTTTTTCAGGGTATCTAAATGGAAAGGGTCCTCTTACACTTCAATAACTCACTTATCTCAAAGTGACTCCAATTTTTTATTCTTATTTGATCTGTTATAAGTAACAGTATGATCCATTTGACCATTGATCTTTATTTTTAGAGAACTTTATTTTAGAAAGCATTCATTGAACGTATCTTTTTTTAAAGTGTGTAACTCTTCCCTCTCTGCAAAAAAAAAAAAAGAAGAAGAAGATAAAAGAGGAAACAAACTTTATTTCAAATAGAAGATTTACCTAACTTCAAAATGCCCTAGCATTCCTAAAATGAAATTTAAGAATCAGCGTTTTGAAACCTGACGCTTTCACACCTGTGGCAACCTTCTCAGGACTCCACAGCACACAGAAACAATACAACCTTCCAGCAGATGGCGCTCACATTCTGAAGAGGGGCCTACAAAACAGTGCCCCAGCCCTGGTTCAAGGCGGCCCCACACTGCTTTCTTTTATTCTATTGACACTGCTTAGGTACTTGTCATTAGCTTCTAGGAGGTCAATGTTCCCCATCACCACCCAACGGAAGTGAATAGTGAGATAGCAGGTATAATGCAAAGAGTACAGATTTTAGAATTCAGAGACCTGAGTTTCAGCCCTGACCATAGCTGTATGACATACGGCAAGTTGCTCAACCCCTCTGAGCCTCATGGAGAAATAAAAATATCTACTGACAAACATAGTTTCTGTAAGGATTAAGTGAATGTACATTAACTATATAACACAATGCTTGGAAAATATTAAATACTTGGCAAATTACAGTTGGTACTCTTACACCAACCACTCCTGGCAAGGATGTTATGAGGACTGAATGAGATGATGCATGTACCATGCATAGCATGCAACAAATTCATGATAAGCAATAGTTGTTATTATTGTACATAAGTGAGAAAGGCTAAGCACTTCAGGCAGTCAGAGACACTTGTCTGCAAGAGAGATGCTGTGACGGGGAATGCCATCACACCACCTCCTGCCATCGCATCTCCCTCCCAAAGTGCCTGTGACTCTAGTAGATTCTACAACAACAGTATAGTTATAAGGTCATTTCACTTTACACTTTGCAACAATCTAGTTTCCTTTTCTCTGACTTTAACTACTTGGTCTGAGAAAGAGACTTGAAACCAAGTGAGAGCTGTAGTAAGTAAGAAGTTTACATTCTGTGACTATGATCACATATATGTTCTTTTAAAAGTGTGTTTAACCTTTTATGCAATGTATTCCATGAGAAAATGGAATACACTTCTTATAAATCAATACCATTGTGAATATATGAACTTAAAATATTTAAAAAAAAACAGATGCAGTTCAAAATAAAGAGTTTATAAAGTAAAATCTCAATTAACTGGAATTCTCAGGAGCATTCTGTTTCACTGAGAGATTATCTGAAAATCTTTTCTTGCTTTAATGATCCTTGCTGAAAACGTTCCCTATCTTCACAATTATCAAAACTAAATTTATCTTAGGCATATTTTTAATGTCTTAGGGTTTTAATAAGTGTGAACAAATGTGTATTTCCTCATTTATCCTTTTTTTTCTCCTTGAAATATAATGAGGAGAAAAAATAAACTAACTTAAAACTCCTTATTTAGATCCTGCCTTGAAAAGGAAAAAAGAATTTTCTTATTCTCCTCTGTCTCTAGTCCTCTTCTTTTTCTTCTCTTCTATTCTGCCGTATCTTTGGATATCTTACCCATGTGTCTGAGGTTTAGTCACGACTCCTATGGAGAATCCCAAATCTCAATCTTTACCCTTCATCTCACCCTTAAACTCACACTAGTTTCCAACTGTGCATTCATAAATCCATATGGAAATCCCACTGTGCCTCAAAAACCACAGATCCAAAACTGAACATCACTTGCTCACCCCTACCTCTTGGTGGGTCCACTGTTCTCAGAATTACATCAGTACCTCCCAGTCAACAAGGCAAGCAAAACCTTAAAACCAATCAGTGTTCAAGTGCTATATATGACATCTTTTAAATATCATTCAGGAATTCTCACCTTGATAATCAAAATAAACCCTTAACTGGTATTTACACGTGTTCTTGTCTCTGTCTGGACAGATTTTTCCTATCCTCTTTGCCTGTTTAACCCCCACTTGCATTTTAGAAAGGACTGGTTCACTGCCTCTAAAAAGCCTTCCCTGAAACTCCTAGTTTCAGTGGTTACCTCTCCCGTGTTCCTTCCATACTATATTTTTCTGAACATGACATTAATTAAATTAGGACATAGTTTAATTATTGAGCCCCCCCGCCCCCCGCAATAGACTACATGGTTCTTTGCTGTTGTTCAATTGCTCAGTTGTGTCTGAATCTTTGCAACCCCATGGACTGCAGCACGCCAGGCTTCCCTGTCCTTCACCATCTCCCGGAACTTGACCAAACTCATGTCCATTGAGTTGGTGATGCCATCCAACCATCTCGTCCTCTGTTGTCCCCTTCTCCTTCCCTTCAATCTTTCCCAGCATCAGAGTCTTTTCAAATAAGTCAGCTCTTTGCATCAGGTGGCCAAAGTAGTGGAGCTTCAGCATTAGTCCTTCCAATGAATATTCAGGGTTGATTTCCTTTAGGATTGACTGGTTTGATCAAACTGGTATGGTTCTAGTATGTAGGAACTATCTTCCATCTCTACATTTCCCCTGTCAACAAGCCAGACACAGAGTAGGTATTCAACAAATGCTGGCTGAATTAATTAAATGAGTCACCTATCTCCTCATGCACTGACATGCATATCACCTACTACATCCCATGCACTGAAATCAAAATATCTTCCTAAAATAAGAAGTCTAATAATGTTAACTCTGCCATCCTAAAATCTTAAATGGCTCCAAAACCCACAAATAAAACATTCAAGACTATCTACAGCAAAGGCTGGAGTAGGAAATGGCAACCCACTCCAGTATTCTTGCCTAGAGAATCCCATGGATTGAGGAACTGGGGGGGCTGCAGTCCATAGGGTCACAAAGAGTAGAACAGAACTGAAGCGGCTTAGCATGCACGCATGCATGCCAAAGGCTAAATCTATTTTTCTTATAAATAATTTGTTGATGGGAGGAGAACCTAAGATTCAAGATAATACTAGATTGTAAAGATTTTAACCAAAGATGAGGCAGGTAGATAAGACCCAGGTTAGGAACAGTGAACTTTGCCCTAATAAAGTGGGTGTCATAACTGACATACACTGCAGTCTTCACCTTCAGAATACTCCCTATACAATCACCATCATGTTCCCAAGGTCTCCACTGCACAGAATTCTGCCCATTACCTATCATCTCCCATTACCTATCATCTCCCATGAAACCTTGCCCTGGGGTGTGGAGATGAAGCAAAAACATGTTGGAAAATACCCAGCAGGTAGCAATGACTTTTAAAAGTCACAGTTCATTAATAAATATTTAAGTGCCCAGCAAATTTCAGGCACAGGGAGCCTCTGTTAATGGCTTAACAGAGACAAGCAAATTAAGAGATTAATCAAATTTTAAAACTATAATCATGATGAGGCTATTAAGAAAAATACAGAATAGGCATATACACAGACATGACCTAGCTGGAAAATCAGAGAAGGTACTCTTAATGACGTATGCTTGTTGGAAAGAGAGAACTGAGAATGACAGAGATTCAACCAGCAAGAAGAGTGTACTAACAGATATTCTCATCAAGCCATGAATACACTGAATCGAAGAGCTCCTTCACTATTCATCTTCTAGGAGCAAGTGTCAAATGAAAGTCCTCTATATTCTAAATCTGCCATGGCAGACTTCTATGATCTATAATAGGGCTCAGCTCTCTTCTTTTCAAATGAATATTTATAAAGCCACTTAGAACACAGGACCTGGGCACAAAGTAGGCACTCAACAAGTTCTGTTGAATAAGAAAATGAAAGCAACAGTACAAGAACTGATTTCCAACACGGTGGTTACGTGACATTTATTCCACATTGAGAGAATACTGTTTTCAAAAATGCCATTATTTTTTTATCAACAAGAAACTTTCAATCAAAGTTAGGTAAGAATATTCAAGAAATTTCATAAGCCTAAAAAATAACTTAAAATTGGTAATTAATTAATTCAGCAAAATAAAGTAGTAGTAGTTTTATCAAGTTTTATCCTAGATAAACCTTATGTTTAGCTCGGTGTACTCTTAAGTTACCTGGTATTAGCTCTAACTCATATTTTTATAACTTACATTTCTAAAAATATACAGTTTCCACTTTCTTTAGTAAAACCAGGCAACCAAGTAGCCATGGCATTCATCTGTTCCTCTCCCACCTGCAGGTCCTAGATGGTGCTGACTGTGTAGGGAGAAGGACTTTTGCTTTCTGAAGGAACTTATCTAATAACGCATGTTAGATATTCCACTTCTCACAATGACAGACATTTTCAATGGTCAGACAACCTACCCCAGAACTTTCTATAAAGATAAATACATACCTAAACTCATATAGGTATGTGTTTATCATACCTATAAACACAATTTACAGGTATGGGTTTGATTAAATATTAATGGCTAAATTACCAGTACCAATAATTCAACATATTTCATATCACCATGCTTCTAGAGAAGATAAAAAGCAGTGAAGTCAAGGCTCAAATAAATTAACCATTTATAACTCCTGAAGATCTCACAGGAATCTTAACAACAGTAATAAGGAAAGCTACTAAATGATCTGAGTGAAATATAACTCAGGAAATGTCCCCTACATTGTTTCCATTAAATGGAAACACTACTTCCTTCCTACTCTGCTAAGAAATCTGTATATGTATTATGAGAAAACACTGAGGGGGATGAGTTTCCACAATGAAATGAATTATTTCTTTTATATTAAAGGTCTATTTGATTCAATCAATAAATTCTATTTCTTTTGAGTGTAACTTTAATTTTTTAAAAGAGCCACAATGTGACTGACATATGTGATTTTTAAGAAAATATGTTAAACAATGATTAGGAAAAAACTAGAAATCACTGTAATAGTTAAAATAGTTCACAACATTATCATTTTCCATAATTCTGTGTTTAGCAGAGCACATATGCAAAAAGGACAAATTAATCCTAAAGTAAGTTTTCTTGGAATGATTTTGGAGCTTTGAAATTTAATGTCTACTCAAGGCTGCTTGCAATGAACATATAAAATGTCAAAATTAATAGACTGTCCTCTTTGAAATGTTCTTCTCCAACATAAGTTCTGATCACACTCTTCAATAAACTTAAACATCCACTTTAGGAAAAGCTCCTTTTAAATAAAATCCACAGGGAAAAGGTGGATTAATCTGTTATAAAACTATCTTGTACAGAAAACATATTCTAAACAAAAGCTAACAACAAACTTGGAAAATATCAGATTGTAAGCCATTAGAGGACTAATTTGCTTGATTTAAAGAGCTTATGAAAAATCATTAAGAAAAAAAGAAAAACCCTTCAACAGTGGGTACAGAATTTGAATAGACATATCACAAAAGTAGATACAAAGTTAAGACTTTTTAAAATGCTAGGCTATCTGAGAATTTTACAATGATGACAGAAGATCAAATAGCTAAGATACAAGTACAACATGTACAATAATCATGAGGGCAGGTATTTTGTGTTTCTTGGTGTCAAAGGATGTGTTTGTTCTGGTTGCAGTCTATTGCCCAATCGCCTGTTTGATAAGGGCAGATAACTATAAAATGACTAGCCAGGACTAGGAACATAGTCCAGTACCTAATTAAGTAAAGGACTGCAGGGGAATGAAATCAAAAGCCTCTGTTTTCACTTCTGGTTACTACAGGGGAAACGTACGGGGGAAGATAAATTAGGAGGTTGGGATTAACACACACACACTACTATAAACAAAACAGATAATCAACAAGAACCTACTGTATAGCACAGGGAACTCTACTCAATATTGTGTAATAACCTAAATGGGAAAAGAATCTGAAAAAGAATGGATACACGTATATGTATAACTGAATCACTTTGCTATACACTGGAAACTAACACAAAGTGTAAATCAACTCTACTCCAATATAAATAAAAATTAAATTAAAAAAAAGACTGTTTTCACTAACATGGCAACCACATCAGGTATTCTGTGCGGCCAGAGCATCCACAGAAAGCTTGCTTTCTAATTTTATTAACTTCAATTTACTGCTTACCTTCCATCATCTTTTTCTCCCTTTTCTCCACCCCCCATCCTCCACTACCCTTGCCAGCTTTCTACTTCCTTTGTTCCTTCCCATTCATTGAGGACTTTATTATTAAAAATCTCATGCTCTCCCAAATTCCTATGGCAGCTATATGTACCACTCATTTGGAATTTAACGAATGACCTCTTGTACTTATATTTTTATACATGTCCTAATTTTTTCAGATTAACATTTTTATATACAGATACATACTTATATTGATAAAGGTATGGTCATTCCATATATGCATATAGTCAGTATCAGTAATTCTTTTTAGATATATTTTTAGTTCTCATATAATCTACAAGTCAAAAGTTGTCCAGGGCATAGGTTCCATGACTGAATAAATTTAGGTAATTTACCTGTGCCCCAGAAGTGTGGCAGAATGGCCAAGGCTGATGCTGGAAGTGATGAGGCCAACAGATCTAAAAGAGAGAAGGATGGAGGATAGTATCTGACATTGGTAACAGGAACAAGGATAGAAAGGAGGTGATGGATAGAAAGAAGGCAGGACAGATAATCAACAGGATTCAGGGACTGATAGGGTGAAGGCAAATGATCCACGATGCTACAAGCAACTGAACAGGTAAAGAGCACAAATTTAAGAAAAAGCGCCAGAACTTTGAGGTGGGGAAAAAAAGCTGACTTTAGAATCAGACCTAATGAATCTGAGATGTCCATAGGGCATATTGATGGTGGTCTTGGATATGAATCTGGAAGTCAGGAGAGAGTGCTCAGTTGGAAGCAAAACAAAAAACTGAGCACTATCAGCATAGATTTGAAACTGCTAGGAACTGTTTTCACGAAAAGATGAGAAGGTTGATTAGCAGAGAACTATTTTGAGTGAGAAAAAAAAAATTTAAGAGAAGAGGATAACACAAAGACTCCAAATATGTGCTCAAGAAGTAGAAGCTGCCCTCTCCCAGGAGAGAATACGTATGGTTATAAAACCCAAGAAGAATTTCCTTTCTCTCAGAAGAGAAAACAGATCATGATTTCAACTGTTGAGTGAAATGTCTATTGATTTGTCAACCGCTATCAGAGGTATTCAGGAAGCTTAAAAGGAATAGTTTTCTCCACTGAAACTATAAATTCCATGAGGACAGATATCATGCTTGTCTTATGTTATTTACTGCAAAGAGAAGAACAAGGCCAATCATGTGGTGGGCCATCCGCACTTTCTGGACTAAAGCGAAAGGTAGAAACAAAGCCAGATCACAATAAAAGCCAGGCTGCCCGTGATCGTCAGTGTGAGGAAAAACCACTTGGCTATGAACAGAGGGCACGAATGGCTCAGAAGTGGTTTTATGTTTTGCTCTGTTACAGTAGGTAAGACTTCAATATTTTTTAAATATGGAGACAGAAAAATTCATAGGGAAGGAATGCTCAGATGTTCACTTACAACCCTTTCTAGAATTATTTGCTAACATTAGCCCAGATGAATATCTAACTGGTTGAAGATTTGCTATTTTAAAAAGAGTAGGAAAAAAACGAATCAAGCAACACAGGATTATGATACAGAACAGAATGGCCTCCTTAAGAGCAAGTCAGTGTGGAACAATCAGCTATTAAACCCCGGTATCTTTTTCCAACTTCTTTCCCTTCCTTAACTTGTAAACCGACAAATTCTTTAAAGGTGTCCCTCTAAGAGTGGCAACAAGACCTTGTGAAAGCCACTGGTTGGTAAGGCTGAGGTGGTGAGGAGGGGAAGAACTAAGACAACAGGGAAGGAAGACGGAGCAGCTGAAAAGAAACAGCCTTCAGGAAGGGTATTCTCGAGTCAGGAACAATAGTTTCAGTTGTCAATGTAGTGATATGCTAAGATCCACTCATATAAAAAAAGCAAAAGACATGATCTCACAGAACTGCCACGGTTCAGAACACCTCAGTCTAAATCTACATAATCTGTTAAATATGAGTATTTTTTTAAAAAGATCTGATCAAACAAAATGATGCTACTTTGTCAGCAGTTTCTCTTATCCTAAAAATATTCCTGAAAATATCAGCACCGAAGCTCCTGGACAGTCCTGATTCTCCTGCTGTCTCACTGGCTGGCCTCTCGCTTGCACTCTACCTCGCGCCACACCAAACCACCCCCAGGCTGCCTGATGCACCAGGGTGCCTCATACCTTCACTCCAGGAAGTAATCCACCCCAATCTGCAAGTGCTCATATACTCAGCTTCAAGATTTATTAATAGCTCAAGCATCGTGTCCTTTCTGAAGCCTTTTCCTGATAGCCCCTTTTCACCTTTCTCTGCCCACCACCCACCCTCTCTCAAATACAACTGAGCACTCTTCATTAGTACCTATAGAACCAAAACAAAACAGTCTCTTATAAAGAGAGAAAGTTAAGTTGATCAACCCAAGCTGATCAACTGTAAGTAAAAAGGTAACCTGACTTACAGGAATTTATAGCTCCTATCAGAAATCAATGGAGGACACCAGCCAATTCCCAAGTGCCAAGCCTGTGCCAAGTCTTTCGTGTCATTCCTGGACTTTCTTGTTCACATGACTCAGCAAACCATCCAAAGTCAAAAATGAAAACCACTAGGCAACGAATCAACTGAAAATGCCAAAAATTTCCACATTTATCCAATAAAAATTCCTTAGTCTCTGAGGAACTCAGAACTCATTGCTCCCATAGCCTTGAGTTCCCCAGTTCACAAGCTGAAGATTCACAATAAACTCATCTATCTGTTTTGTTTTATTGAGTATGCAGACTTAGGGTTTTGAAATACCCTACTATTCTTACTTATCTCTATCATACCACTTATACCATCTCACTGTTTTACAGAATCTGATCAGACACCGTTCCAGGCTGGAATCCTCCTTTTTCATTCATCTTATTCCCCAGAGCCTAGGGCAGAACTCGACATACAACATGAACTCTAAGCAAAGTGAAGTATAAAAACTACTTGCCAAAAATTTTTTAAATACAAAATTCAAGACTATCCACCAAAGAAACACCCTAACTAGATATCTATTGCTTTGCCAACAATCCACCATTAGAGCTATTGAATTTGGGCCCTAGAAATAAGCAATTACAAAACAGAAACATTTCCAAATAGAAATAAATGTACATTTTTTGCTTTCATTATGAAGGATGCAGGTTAAAACGTTAACTCAGTGTATACTATGTTTCTTCCCAGATTTAAATGTGATTAAAACTCTATAATTTTACACACAGGAATGTGTTTCAATTATTACTATATTCCCATCAGCCATAATTTTACAGATTTTCTATAGCCACAAAAATGGTTGTTACAGTTCTAAAAAGAGTGACGAAATCTATAATTCATAAATCTTTCAGTCACATCAGTTCAGTCACTCAGTCGTGTTTGACTCTTTGCGACTCCATGAATCACAGCATGCCAGGCCTCCCTGTCCATCATCAACTCCAGGAGTTCACTCAGATTCACGTCCACTGTTGGTGATGCCATCCAGCCATCTCATCCTCTGTCATCCCCTTCTCCTCCTACCCCAAATCCCTCCCAGCATCTGAGTCTTTTCCAATGAGTCAACTCTTCACATGAGGTGGCCAAAGTACTGGAGTTTCAGCTTTAGCATCATTCCTTCCAAAGAAATCCCAGGGCTGATCTCCTTTAGAATGGACCGGTTGGATCTCCTTGCAGTCCAAGGGACTCTCAAGACTCTTCTCCAACACCACAGTTCAAAAGCATTAATTCTTCGGCTCTCAGCTTTCTTCACAGTCCAACTCTCACATCCATACATGACCACAGGAAAAACCATACCTTGACTAGACAGACCTTTGTTAGCAAAGTAATGTCTCTGCTTTTGAATATGTTATCTAGGTTGGTCATAACTTTCCTTCCAAGGAGTATGCATCTTTTAATTTCATGGCTGCAATCAACATCTGCAGTGGTGATTTTGGAGCCCCCAAAAATAAAGTCAGCCACTGTTTCCACTGTTTCCCCATCTATTTGCCATGAAGTGATGGGACCAGATGCCATGATCTTCATTTTTTGAATGTTGAGCTTTAAGCCAACTTTTTCATTCTCCTCTTTCACTTTCATCAAGAGGCTTTTTAGTTCCTCTTCACTTTCTGCCATAAGGGTGGTGTCATCTGCATATCTGAAGTTATGGATGTTTCTCCCAGCAATCTTCATTCCAGCTTGTGCTTCTTCCAGCCCAGCATTTCTCATGATGTACTCTGCACAGAAGTTAAATAAGCAGGGTGACAATATACAGCCTTGACGTACTCCTTTTCCTATTTGGAACCAGTCTTTGTTTCCATGTCCAGTTCTAACTGTTGCTTCCTGACCTGCATATAGGTTTCTCAAGAGGCAGGTCAGGTTGTCTAGTATTCCCATCTCTTTCAGAATTTTCCAGTTTCTTATGAACCACAGAGTCAAAGGCTTTGGCATAGTCAATAAAACAGAAATAGATGTTTTTCTGGAACTCTCTTGCTTTTTCCATAAGTCATTTTTGCTTAACTGGTATGTCTTATGTTAATGACATAGAAAGTTTGAAACATTTTTAAACTGTAAAGGTAATATACGTTCAATTTCAAGATTTGAATCAGAAGACACAGAAAAGCACAAAGAAGAAAATACAAATCACCTGTAATCCCACCAATACAACTTGGTAATACTGTGGTATGTACCTCCTAAACTTTCTCCTGTGCACGTACACATGAGATAATAATAGCAATCACTATGACCATGGAAAAGCTGCCATTTATTAGGACCTTATCACAGAATTATACAGGAACCAAGCTAAGTAATTCAGCCACATTATTTCATTTAATCTTTAAGAGAATTCAATGAGATAGGTACTGTTTCTCCCTCTCTTTCACAGTAGAAAAATGAAGGAGGCTTGGGATTTCCCTGGTGGTCCAGTGTCTAAGACACCACACTCCCAAAGCAGGGGGCCCAGGTTCGATCCCTGGTCAGGGAACTAGATCCCACGTATCACAAGAGCGAATTCACAGGCCGCAGCAAAGAGTTCACATGCCACAAGGAAAATCAAAGATCCCACGTGCCACAACTAAGACCTGGTGCAGCTAAATAAATATTATATATAAAAACCCTAAGGAGGCTCAGAGGTTAGGCAACTTATACAAAGTCAGAAAGGTAATAAATGACAGAACAAGTAGTAAACCTTTTGATCCCTAGGTTCCAGATCCTATCTATGTACACGTGTATGTAACACATACAGATAATATTTGCAAATATTGTGCAACAAAATATAGGAACACACTAACCACAGTTTTGTAACCAACTTTTTCCACCTAACATATTAGAAACAACTTTTCTGTCAATAAATGTCTATCTATATCAGCATTATTAATAGCTACACAGTTGTCCATTATCTGGTTATCAAACAGACTGCTTTAAATTGTACATTTGTGTTACTCTAATACAAGCTTTTTAATGTTATAAATAATGCTATGATAAATAGTTTTGTACACTTGACTAATTAACTCCTTAAAACAAAAAGAACCAAAAGAGAAAAGCTCTTTTTAAGGCTTTTAGTACTTATTCAGTTCCTAACTACAGTTTAAATGCTCAAAAGTCCTGCAACTAGTGGCTACCGTATTAGACAGGACAGATAGCTAACATTTCCCTTACTGCAAAGAGTTCCACTTGACAGTGCTGGTCTAGATTGTTCTAGACCATGAAGATCATTGTTCCACCTCTTAAGATGAAGCTGGTAGGGGTAGGAAGCCCCTCTACACCCACTTACTCTTGAGGACCACCCTCCACGGTGACTTCTGCACTGATCCTACAGCTGCGGCACACGGATGAGCCTAGAGAGTCAGGTCCCTCCTCCTGCAGCTGCCCCCAGGCTACTAGATCTAGGTTTACCTACTGACGCCAGTGTTCCCATTCTTGCCTCTAGCCCTATCTCCCAGCCTGAACATGTTGCTAGGTTTATATGGAGGGGCAGGCTGTCTGACCAACCTTGACCAGCATGTTCCCTTGAACATGTTGGCTGACAACTGGAGGCTGATGTGTGCCCTAACTGCTCTTGGTTTTACTGTTTTGTACCAAAGCTCTTCAGTATGATGACCCTTAGGAATGAGATCCTTTTTTAATTTTCCAAGGGTAAAATAAACTGTTCTAAATTCTACCACTTGGATTCTTTCAACAGAAAGACTGGGAAGAGTATAAAAGGTGAATCACTACCTTGCAATATGAAATTGATAGCTAGTCGCTAAGTTGTGTCCAACTCTTTGTGACCTCATGGACTGTAGCCCACCAGGCTCCTCTGACCATGGGATTTCCCAGGCAAGAATACTGGAGTGGGTTGCCATTTCCTCCTCCAGGGGATCTTCCCAACCCAGGGATTGAACCAGCATCTTCTGCATCTCCTGCTTGACAGGCTGATTCTTTACCACTGAGCCACCTGGAAAGCCCATGACATACAACTAGTAGATCACATTTAACAATGCAAAGTACACACTGCTGCTAAGTCACTTCAGTCGTGTCCAACTCTGTGCAACCCCATAGACGGCAGCCCACCAGGCTCCCCCGTCCCTGGGATTCTCCAGGCAAAAACACTGGAGTGGGTTGCCATTCCCTTCTCCAATGCATGAAAGTGAAAAGTGAAAGGGAAGTCGCTCAGTCATGCCTGACTCTTAGCGACCCCATGGACCACAGCCTACCAGGGTCCTCCATCCATGGGGTTTTCCAGGCAAGAGTACTGGAGTGGGGTGCTATCGCCTTCTCCAAGTACATATTAGACACCACCTAAGAAGAAAGCTTGCTTGTGACTAGAAAAAGCAAAAACAATACAAGGACTTTAATTTCTAAACTAACAAAATTAGTCTTCAAGCCAACTCAAATGAAAACAGCTTTGTTATATAAGCCTTCACTTCATGCTTCATCTCAGTGCCAAAACTGTCTTGTGAAGGATGATCTGTTCTGGCTCTTCAATGGCTCACCTGGGAGTCGTTTTCACTCACATGGAAGAAGCTTTCAAACCACCATGTTCTATGACTGCTAGACCCAGCTGACTTGTATACCGGAAGAGGAGCCAACCACACAGAAACAACTCTAATAGTGCCCTGAGTCACCAGTCAAAAGATAGAGCAGGTCTAAATAGAAATATAACACACCCCTAAAACACACAGGAGGAATTTAGTCCACAGTGCTACAGACTTCACTTCCCATTAGACTTAAGTAAGGCATCCAAAAAACAAAAGAAAAAAAAAGGGCAAGCCACAACTGATCTAATCTTATCCTGTCTATAATAAGAGTTTAAAAATAATATATGGCTGTTAGAGGTGGCCACTATAAACTGTAAAGTTCTCAAAAGCAAGAAAGACAATGTAAGAAATGCAAGGCATTTTACAGAGAAAAGAAATTCAAGTATATGAAAAAGCTAAAGCTTTCTAAAGCTAAAGTCCTACACCAATTAAACTTAATGAAAAGAGAAAAAATGATGCCTATTATGGGTGTCTTAGGGATATATTATGATATGTAATATTAGTGTCTACATATTTATATGCTAATAGATAAACACTGAATGCCAGCTACGTGCTATAGGGAAGGATTAATGAAGTAATGAAATATGCCTATTTATTAATTATACCTTTCCACACAGAAGGCTAATTACCTTTTAAAAGAAGGGCTTGTCTTGACAAAAATGCTAAGTAAATGAAAACATAATTTGGATTTCAAAAGAGTATTTGAATTTCACAAGTCTTATATTTTATACCCAGTTCAATAAATAGACTTTTATGATCTACAGCTTTCACAAATAGACTTTTATGTACTACAGCTTTAAGAGAGGTAAGCAAATTTACTCACCCATTAAAACTAGGAAAGTCCTAGTGCTTTATCCACTCCCTCAAAAAAATATTTCGGTATGATTAAGTAAGAAGCAGCAAGAAAATCACTGAAACACAACCACCTGATGCTTTTAAGTAAAAGAAAAAAAAAAGATTTATCTTGATGGAGAATTTATAGGTAACTAAATATATATATATATAGAGAGAGAGAGAGAGAGATAGTAAGTTTATTAAAATTTGGCCTTGGAGTACAAAATGAAGCAGGGCAAAGACTAACAGAGTTTTGCCAAGAGAATGCACGGGTCATAGCAAACACCCTCTTTCAATAAAAGAGACAACACTACACATGGACATCACTAGATGGTCAATACTGAAATCAGACTGACGATATTCTCTGAAGCTGAAGATGGAGACGCTCAGCAAAGTCAGCAAAAACAAGACAGGGAGATAGCTGTGGTTCAGATCATGCACTCCTACCTTATTGCCAAATTCTGACTTAAATTGAAGGAAGTAGGGAAAACCACTATACCATTCAGGTATGACCTAAATCAAATCTCTTACATTTATACAGTGGAAGTGAGAAATAGATTCAAGGAATCAGATCTGATAGATAGAGTGCCTGAAGAACTATGGACAGAGGTTCGTGACATTGTACAGGAGGCAATGATCAAGACCAACATCAAACTTTGTTTTCTGAATGTTGAGCTTTAGGCCAACTTTTTCACTCTCCTCTTTCACTTTCATCAAGAGGCGTTTTAGTTCCTCTTCACTTTCTGCCATAAGGGTGGTGTCATCTGCATATCTGAGGTTATTGATTATTTCTCCCGGCAATCTTGATTCCAGCCTGTGCTTCATCCAGGCCAACGTTTCTCATGATGTACTCTGCATAGAAGTTAAATAAGCAGGGTAACAATATACAGCCTTGACGTACTCCTTTTCCTATTTGGAACCTATATTCTCCCTGCCAAAAAATGCTGGGCTCAAATAAGTTTGGAAATGCTGAGTTAAACAGGTTTCTTGCTTACGTCTCTAGCCCTTACCACACTAAGGTGCGCTATGGGCCTCCAGCAACCTGTGCTAAGTATATTTGAGCACGGTTCCTCCCCTGTCTAAAGCAGAGCTTCTCATGTTATCTGCAGGTATCAGTATTCAGTGGAACATAATTTGGGAAAGAAATACTATTCTCCAGACAACCACATGTTCTATGTTGAGTAGAAACATAAATTTACTAGATAAGGGCTTTCCTGGTGGCTCAGTAGTTAGGTTTCTTGCTTACGTCTCTAGCCCTTACACACTAAGGTGCGCTATGGGCCTCCAGCAACCTGTGCTAAGTATATTTGAGCACGGTTCCTCCCCTGTCTAAAGCAGAGCTTCTCATGTTATCTGCAGGTATCAGTATTCAGTGGAACATAATTTGGGAAAGAAATACTATTCTCCAGACAACCACATGTTCTATGTTGAGTAGAAACATAAATTTACTAGATAAGGGCTTTCCTGGTGGCTCAGTAGTAAAGAATCAGTCTTTCAGTGCAGGAGACATGAGTTCAATTCCTGATCCAGGAAGATCCCATACCTGCAGAGCAGCTAAGTCCCTGTTCCACAACTATTGAGTCCATGCTCTAGAGGCCAGGAGCCACAACCACTGAAGCCCACACACCCTAGAACCCGTGCTCCAAAATAAGAGAAGCCACTACAATGAGAAGCCTCCGCTCCGTAACTAGGAAAAGCCCACAGAGAAACAAAGACACAGCACAGCCATAAATAATTAAATTTTTAAAAAATTTACTAGATAAGCCATACAGTAAATATTGTAACATTGGCTCTTTTGAAATCAAAGGTCTATGTGGAACCACAATGCTATCATCTACAAATAATTTCTAACAGATTTCATAAAGACAAGGCCTTTAATTTATTAGCTTTCATTCTCCCCTCTTTCTTATTCCTGACTTTAGGGTCCTTGCTACCCAGGTTTTCCTGGTAAGGCAGAGGAAGCATAGATGATGAAAGCAATGGATCTGTTTAAGTGAACAGGACCATGGGGAAGCAAGATAAATAAGATGTTTATCCACAGAGGCAGGAAACAAGGGGTATGTTAATTAAAGAAAGGGAGCTAGATGCGTGCTAATCAAGAATACAGTTTCATGTCAGAAAGGCACACATGAAGCTCATAACAGTAGGAAACCAAGCAGATCTAGAGTAACTTTTAGCAAGTAAAGGATAGACGGTCATGAGACACTGTTCATGCCTAAAAAGAGAGCTAGCAAAAAAAAAATCAATGCACGAGGCACAATACTCCATGTAAGACAGCCCTTCAAGGTTCTTTGTACCTCACAAAACTCTTGTTAATGAGGCCCCAAATAGGCATATCTTTAAGTGACAGCTCTAAAAGAAGGTTAATTTGACTTCATAAATATTTTTACCAAACATAATGTTTTGTAAATTTCTTAAGCACAAAATAACAATGTTGAAATAAAGTTTCTTTTAATTTTAAAATTTCTACTTTGGTAATACTTTACCAACAAAGGGATTATAATCATTGTAATCATACTGAATATACTTTTTTACTGTGCTAAAATTTATATAACACATACTTGGCCATTATAAAGTATACAATTCAGTGACGTACATTCAAAGTACTGTGCAACCATCACCACCATCTAATTCCAGAATATTTTCATCCTCCCAAAAGAAATTCCATACCCATTATACAATTCCTCCCATTCCTCCCTCCTCCCAGCCCCCGGTAACCATTAATCTGCTTTCTGACTCTATGGATTTGCCTATTCTGGACATTTGATAAAATGGAATCATATACTGTGTGGCTCTCTGTGTCTGGCTTCTTTCACTTAATGTTACTGAGGTGCAACCACATTGTGGCAAGTATCAGCACATCACGCCTTCTTATAAGTGAATACTACTCACTATATGAAGATACCACATTTTGTTTATCCAGTCATCAGCTGTTAGACATGTGAGTTGTTTCCATATTTTGGCTATCACAAATAATGCAACTATGAACATCTGTGTACAAGTTTTTCTTTGAACACTTGTTTTCAGTTCTCTTGGGTATATACATGGGAGTGGAACTTTTAGACGGTATCTTAATTCTATGTTTAACTTTTTGAATAACCATCAAAATATTTTCAACAGCATCTAAATTATTTTACATTCCCACCAGCAATGTATGAGGGTTCCAACCTCCATGTCCTCATCAACAGGTATTACTTTCCATTTTATTATTATTGTTGCTGTTATGCTAGTGGATTTCTTTGGAAAGAATGATGCTAAAGCTGAAGCTCCAGTACTTTGGCCACCTCGTGCAAAGAGTTGACTCATTGGAAAAGACTCTGATGCTGGGAGGGATTGGAGGCAGGAGAAGAAGGGGACGACAGAGGATGAGATGGCTGGATGGCATCACTGACTCGATGGACATGAGTCTGAGTGAACTCCGGGAGTTGGTGATGGACAGGGAGGCCTGGCGTGCTTTGATTCATGGGGTCGCAGAGTCGGACACGACTGAGCGACTGCACTGAACCGATGCTAGTGGATATGAAATGGGATTTCATGGCAGCTTTGATTTCACAGTATCTAACTTATCTTTACAAGGGTGCTGTCATTCTTTTGTGTATTCAGTTCCTTGGTAAAAACTTTATTTAAATGATCATCAAATCTCTGAATCTTGAAATGTTATGTTGTGTGTTTCTTACAGCATTTTTATATGATTAAGTAACTGACAAAAAATAATGGAATATCTTTCTTTCATAAGAGTAATTTTAAGGTATTTTTGGATTGTAAATATTTTTATTTTAGCATCCCTAACATAGTTGGCACCACTCAGTCACATTCTTCATGAACAAAAGCATATTACATCTACTAAGAAAGCATACATTTTCTCTATGGAAGGAAGTAAAACAATGCTAATTGTTTTTAATCCATGGGGACCATCAAGTGGAGTTACATAAATAATATCGTAATTTCTCTTCTGAGCTTGGGATAGGCAGATAATGAAAAATGTATACAAAGTAATTAATTTACAGAAAGTAAAATGTTTCCTTAATTCCATATCTAACACTTTTAAGGATTTTTTAAATATAAGTAATACTCAGTCCCTTGGACTGCAAGGAGATCCAACTAGTCCATTCTGAAAGAGATCAGCCCTGGGTGTTCTTTGGAAGGAATGATGTGAAAGCTGAAACTCCAGTACTTTGGCCACCTCATGTGAAGAGCTGACTCATTGGAAAAGACTCTGATGCTGGGAGGGATTGGGGGCAGGAGGAGAAGGGGAGGACAGAGGATGAGATGGCTGGATGGCATCACCAACTCAACGGATGTGAATCTGAGTGAACTCTGGGAGTTGGTGATGGACAGGGAGGCCTGGCGTGCTGCAATTCATGGAGTCACAAAGAGTCGGACACGACTGAGTGACTGAACTGAACTGAATACTCAAGAAAATTTGTAATTACATATTTACCAACATGTTTATCATTTTTATCAGATATTATACAGGAGAATTAAAAGCACTCTCTCTGGATATAAAAAATAAATAAATCAAGTCATAAAACTCATACTTCATTTATTTATAGAAAGTACCCATCACTGAACCACCTATGACTTCAAGCCTTTTATCAAACTTTAATTTGAAAATCATTACAAAGAAGAATACCTAGGCCATTATCAAAAATGTGCAAACAATAAATGCTGGAGAAGGTATGGAGAAAAGGGAACCCTTCTGCATTGTTGTTGGGAATGTGGATTGGTGTGGCCACTATGGAAAGCAGTGTGGAGGTTCCTTAAAAAACTAAACATAGAACTACCAAATGATCCAGCAATTCCAATCCTGGGCATATACCCAGAAAAAAAACATAACTGAAAAAGATTCATGCATTTCAATGTTTACTGCAACACTATTTACAATGGCCAAGACATGGATGCAAGTTTAATGTCCATCAACAGAGGAATGTATAAAGAAGATGTGGCACACTTATAGAGTGGAATATTACTCAGCCATAAAAAAGAATGAAGTGTGCAGAAACGTGGAAGGACCTAGAGACTATAATACAGAGTGAAGCAAATCAGAAAGAGAAAAACAAATATCATATACTAACACATGTATGTGGAAAACTAAGAAAATGATACACATCAATCTATTTGCAAAGCAGAATAGAGACACAGACATACAGAACAAACATATGCACATTAAGGAAGGAAAGAAGAGGTGGGATGATCAAGAAACTGGGACTGACCTATATCCACCATGTATAAAACATCAGATAACTAATAAGAACATACTGTATTGCACAGGCACTCTTCTCAATGATCTGTGGTAACCTCAATGTAAAAGAAATCCAAAAAGAAGGCATACATGTATAAATTATGGCTGATTCACTTTGATGTACAGCATAAAAAACACAACATTGTAAAGCAACTATACTTCAAAAAAAAATTTTTTTAAGAAGAATATCTAATAAATAGCTTGGGAACAGTATGCACTGTGTGATCCCAGGTACGCCTGGTGCTGAAGATTCAGGAAACACACTGCGAGAACCACTATCTTAGATCATGGCAAAGAGTTTTCCTACGGAAAGACCCATTTAAAGAGTATTAAATAATCTTTCTAAAATATTTAATCAGACAGGCCTAGGATAGCTGCAGGCTTTGTAGACTCACTCGTGTTAAACAGGGAATAGGAGCTCAAGTGTAGCATTTCCACAAAGCCTATGGATTTCTCAAAACAGTCTTAAATCCTCTGCTGGAATAAAGCAGACAATCAATCAATAAGAACTTAGAGCTCTGTTCATATTACACACTTCAACTAACATTTACAATAGCACTCTGGAAATCTGAGATGGAGAAATAAATCTCATTTCAAAAGTCTTCGGTTCCATTAGAAAATAACTTGTTTTCAAGACTCTCATTTTTTTGATTCCTCCTGTTGAACACATTTTAAATGGTGATTGTGAAGAGACAACGAGGGAAATTACCAGGTGCCAGGAATGAAGAGAGAAACTGAAGCAGACACAAAAGAATGAGCTGATCAAAAAGCCCATGAGGATTTGAGACCTGGATATGGCCCAGGAGCTGGGGTTCTAAATTCCCTCTCAAAAACAGAAGATGCTATCTAGGTGCCTAAGTCTGAGGCACTGGAATGAGCCTCCCCAGCAGAGCCCAGAGAGAATGACAGTGAGAAGTGAAAAGGGGACTAGAAAAGCTTCCTCCACTGGCCTGGCAAAGCAGTAAGAAGTCTGCTGCTTGTCCTGGGCCTTGTGTTATGCAGTATGTAAAAAGCATCAAAGGCAAAGAGAAAACTTCAAAATCACAGAGTAAACAGATTATCCAGAAAGGCAAGACTGTTACACTGACAGTGGACATCACATCAGCCAAAGGACCATGGAGAAACCTTCAAAGAGCTGAATAAATTGACTTCTTATCTACATCAGGTTAAATTCTATTTCAAAAGTGAGGGCAAAATAGACATTTTCAGTTGAAGACTGAAAAAAAAAAGTCATTAAACAAGCCCTTGATGAAAAACCTCTAAAAATATACCTCAATAAGGAGTGTGCACCAAAAAAGAATTATTTAAGTAAATCTAAATAACTGAACTAGATCAGTTG
>SJYC01031380.1:0-17216 GCA_006408675.1 Madoqua kirkii | reverse complement strand
TGACTCCTAGCGACCCCATGGACTGCAGCCTACCAGGTTCCTCCATCCATGGGATTTTCCAGGCAAGAGTACTGGAGTGGGGTGCCATTGCCTTTCCTGATTCTGCACTTTAGAGGGAAATTATTAGGAGACACTTTAAGAGCTAAGAGGAGAGTATTAACAAAGCCAAATTAATTCCAGCTGTTTGAGGAAGAATAAACAGATGCTATGAGGTCCTTCTCTCAACAGCTGAAGAAAAGGGTTCTAACATGAAGTGCAACTATTAAAGGACCATCCCCACTCATAATCAGGCAAAGCCCTCAGAATCAAAGGACAAATGTTCTTTAAGCTCAGGCCAGGAGAAAATGGGGCAGGGTGAATCAATTAAAAGAGGGAGGAGCCAAAAATGTTCCATACCTAATTAGAGATACCGAATTTTTTCCCTTAAATCTTAATTGGGTAATTTAGAAAAATATTTTAAACTACAGGTCTAAGTTTACCTGTAGTAATAGACAACTATAAATTTGTTTATAGCAAATAAACCATACTTAAGGGGGAAAGAAACTGTACTAAATACTTCCAAAATGAACCTTGCCTAAAAAGAATTAGGCTCTTCAGATCCCAGAGTTAGACAAAGATTCAGGAGAGAAAAGTCCACTGATTGTCGTCCTTTTGCTTCAGAAAATATTTACTTCTAGATTCTGAAGAGTGACAAATGGAATATACGGAAGGGTTCATAACAATAACAATTTGCATCTGCATAATTTCATACAAGTCTACAATGTACTCTTGTATTTTCCCACTTAAAATGTAGGGCTGGAAAAGATAACCATGGCACATCTGAAGAGTATTAAAAACCACGTAAGTCAACAATATGTTAATAATACAGAGTTTAAATAGTAGGAACTATCCAATAAATAGGAAAGGCAGAACCATATAAGATAGAATTAAGCTATTTAAGAAAATTTCTCATGAGGGATATCAAACTTAAGTACCAAAAATTCTTTGAGCTGTGACGAATACTGAACTGTTCTTTAATAGTAACGGACCACCCAGACCCTTGCTATTTCCTTCTTTCCACTGACTTTTTCCCATTTACTGTTATAATGCTTTCTTCTCCCCTCCTCACTACTCATCCTTTAAAGCCCACTTAACTGGATTTTTTTTTAATCTATGAAACTTTGCAAATGCCTGTCCTAAGTGGCCTTGCTCCACTTACTGTACTATTCTTTCAGAATGTATTCATTCACATCATCATAGTACTAATTACACTTGAAAATGTGACTTAGCTCCCTGACCAACATACAAGCTCAGTGAGGGAAAGAACCATATTATTTTTACAATCCGTTGTACAATTATCTTCACCATCCAGACTGTCATTGTCTCCTCTCCCTCCTCCTCCTCTAGGCATCTCAAACTCAACATCTTAAAAAAGAAAAATCCCTCCCTCCCCTCTCCAACTTAGTTCTCTTCCAGGATTCCCCTCTCAAAAAGAGCCATCACCATCTACTAAACTAGCTACTAGAGCCAGAGAAACCTAGAAACTCTTGCCATCTATCTCTTCCTCACAGCCCACATCCAATTCATCAAGTATCTCAGTTTTTTCCAGTTCTTTCTATCTCCCATAGACTGGACTTCTGTGATAATTTTCTAATTACCCTCCCTACATCTTCTTTCTCTTCTCCACTCTCACCTGTTGATACCAGATGAGAGCAGTAATTTAAAAATAAACAAATTTGCTCATGCCCCAAATCTCCCACATAGCCTACACAGCTGCAAGCACTGGCGCTGTTAAGGAATCTTTCTCTCTTAGGTCACTTTCACCCCCACCTGTCATTCCAGGCACCCTGGCATCTTCTGTACCCTCAAATGTGCCAATGCTCCCTCTTCTCTGCCTAGTCAGTGCTTACTCATCCTTCAAACCCCTGCACGAGCATCGCTTCCTTAGGGAAATCCCCCTTGATGCCCCAACTTCAACTGATATACTCTAGTTATTCCACCACGTGCTTTTCCTTAGCTCTTGTCAAATGTGCAAATATGTGTTTGTATAAAGATTTGCTTATTAACTATCTTCCCCAGCAGACTTACAGAGCCTAGAACACAGCAATATACTGGACACTATGTTAAATCTTCCCATACATTAGCTCATTTGATCTTCCAAATCCCTGTTAAGTAAATAATATTATTATCCTTGTTTTTACAAATGAAGAGAGATTAGTAATTTATCCAAGATCACAGGGCCACTAAGTATTAAGAGCTAAAACAGGAACTTCAATCTGTCAAACTCATCCTTCTTATTGCCATAACTGAATTTGCCCCCCTCAAACAATTAGCTATAGGACTAAATATATATTTGTTGATAATTTTAAATGTCTACTCAAACAAAGCAGATATCAATCTGCTTAGTATATCTGCTTAATACATCTATTAGGATACTTTTACACTAAGATAACAAGACCACCTGACCTGCCTCTTGAGAAACCTACATGCAGGTCAGGAAGCAAGAGTTAGAACTGGACATGGAACAACAGACTGGTTCCAAATTGGGAAAGGAGTACGTCAAGGCTGCATATTGTCACCCTGCTTATTTAAATTATATGCAGAGTACATCATGAGAAATGCTGGGCTGGAGGAAGCACAAGCTGGAATCAACATTGCTGGGAGAAATATCAATAACCTCAGATATGCAGATGACACCTCCCTTATGGCAGAAAGTGAAGAGGAACTAAAGAGCCTCTTGATGAAAGTGAAAGAGGAGAGTGGAAAAGTTGGCTTAAAGCTCAACATTCAGAAAACGAAGATCATGGCATCTGGTCCCATCACTTCAGGGCAAATAGATGGGGAAACAGTGTCAGACTTTATTTTGGGGGGCTCCAAAATCACTGCAGATGGTGACTGCAGCCATGAAATTAAAAGATGTTTATTCCTTGGAAGGAATGTTGTGACCAACCTAGATAGCATATTAAAAAGCAGACATATTACTTTGCCAACAAAGGTCTGTCTAGTCAAGGCTATGGTTTTCCTGTAGTCATGTATGGATGCGAGAGTTGGACTGTGAAGAAAGCTGAGTGCCGAAGAATTGATGCTTTTGAACTGTGGTGTTGGAGAAGACTCTTGAGAGTCCCTTGGACTCCAAGGAGATCCAATCGGTTCATTTTAAAGGAGATTAGTCCTGGGTGTTCATTGGAAGGACTGATGCTGAAGCTGAAACTCCAATACTTTGGCCACCTCATGTGAAGAGCTGACTCGATGGAAAAGACTCTGATCCTGGGACGGACTCGGGGCAGGAGAGAAGGGGATGACAGAGAATGAGATGGCTGGATCACCAACTCGATGGAGATGAGTTTGGGTGAACTCCAGGAGTTGGTGATGGACAGGGAGGCCTCGTGCGCTGTGATTCATGGCGTCAAAAAGAGTCGGACACGACTGAACTGAACTGAACATTAAGTTAAAGAATAATGGCAAAAAAATTCTTCAGAGTTTCTTTTAATTTGGAAATATGCACCCACTGTGTTAACCCACATAGCAGGGTTACTAACTTGGTCCCAGAAATAGAGAGGTAGTTTCTTGGAACTAAATAGCTAGGGAAACAGGCTTCCATTGGTGTGGAGCAAGGCTCTGTGCTAGTATAAGGTGAGCCTTGCTATGGGAACTATGCTTCTATTTTTGACTTCATTGGAGTCAACAACAAGATTAACCATTGTTAATATTGTTAAAATAACTAATAAACTATTGCATTTATTAAATAACATATTAAGAGCCCACTTTGTTCTAAGCACAGTGTTAGATAGAACCCAAGGATTCAAAAGTGAACTTATCAGATATAATCCCTGACCTTAATTTCATAAAGGCAAAGACAATCTAAACTATTTTTAAAATGCTAATATATGAACAACGAGGGCTTTCCAGGTGGTTTAGCAGTAAAGAAACTGCCTGCCAATGCAGGAGACACAGGTTCCATCCCTGAGTCAGCAAAATCCCCTGGAGAAGTAAGTGGCCACCCATTCCAGTATTCTTCTCAGGGAAATCCCACAGAGAGAGGAGTTTGGCTGGCTACAGTCCATGAGGTCACAAGAGTTGGACATGACTTAGAGACTAAAACGACAACAGGCATGAACCAAAAAAAACCCACAACAAGGATAATCTCAACTACATAAAGCCCAATGAACTGTTAACTTTTGTTTTACAGGAAAATGAAAGCATTTCAAATTATTAATTAATAACTTAGCTGAGCTATTGTTTATATAATAAAAAATTTCCTTATGCTTCAGGGGAAATTCTGCATATGAACCTACATACCATCTGAGTATTAACCTACATACCATGCATAACTGAATAGATAGTAAGACAGTCCCAAATAAGAAGAAAAACAGATAAATCAAGTACAGACATTCTTCATGGAGTCATAAATAGTTACAGTCAAGGAACAGGCCTACTTTTGGCAAATGGTAGGAAGAAAGAAAATATTGACATAAGACATAAGGAAAAAAATAAGAAAACAACAAACAGGATAAGCAACAGAAGAAAAAGAATTAAAATGTTAGGATAAAAATATTACTTAGCAAAAATAATAAGCTTCACTGTTTTAATTCAAGTTAAGAATCTGGGAAATACCTAAAGTATCTCTTCAGGATCTCCTATTGAATTGTGAAGGCACAAGTTCATCAATTCACATGTACTACAGTGCAGACTTAGCGAAAGACACACACACACAAAATGGTAATGCATCACTACCCAAACCACACACTGAGCATCAATCCAATTACATGTCTAACAATGACATATGCATCTATGACTTGATTAGCATTTAGATATAATAAAAATGTACGATTCTTACATATTTAAATAAATGATTTCATTATAAATTATTTTCTTACTATTATAATAAAGTAAGGCATTATAATGATTTTTTAAATTATGCACATCATCTGTGAATTTCAGTTCAGGATGGTAAAGGGGACTGGAGATTACTTATTATAAAACAGGGGCCTGGATCTACAGGGCTGAGAAACAGTGCTATAGCATAGATATCTAGGAATG
This sequence comes from Madoqua kirkii, assembly GCA_006408675.1. Lineage (NCBI taxonomy): Eukaryota > Metazoa > Chordata > Mammalia > Artiodactyla > Bovidae > Madoqua > Madoqua kirkii. The sequence continues at coordinate 12,197 of SJYC01031380.1, read as the reverse complement.
AAATTACTAACAAGGTATGTATAATTTTTTTAGGTAAATAACTTGTTCTCCTCAGAGTTGCAATATAATAATTTACAATTCCACTAACACCATATGCCAGTTTCCCAATATTCTACATCATTGCCAGTTACTATTGCTGATTTGGAGAGCAAAAAATATCTTTCTGTGGTTTTATTTTTTTTTTCTGATCATTAGTATAACTGATCATCTTTTTTATTTACTGGCTATTAATGTTTCAATTTTTTTTAACTTCCTGTTTAACTCTTTAGCCTATTTTTCTAGGATTAAAACACTCTGACTTTAAAAATTCTTTCTGAGGACGAATAAAGTGAATACCATGTCAGCAACATCCAAAGACCATAAATAAATTTAAGCTTATTAATCAAACAGGTAGCAAGTTGAAAGGAAAACAAAAGACAGAAAGGCAGGCAATTCAGGGAAAAAAGAAAAAGCACTTTTTAAAAAAAAATTAGTAAAAAGGTGACAAAACAGCTGTACCTATACATGAACTATACTTCAATAAATTAAAAAAAAAAAAAAGAAAGAAAACCCAGTTTATACCTAAACCTCAGTTACTTACTACTCTGCAAATAAGATTTTCAAGTATCTTTCTTTTCTGATATTATTTTGCTGTCAAGAATACTGAGCATTATCTCTAGAAAAATGGAACTGATGACCCTATTTGCAGTGCAGCAATAGAGATATAAAGAACAGATTTGTGGACACAGTGGGGTGGGGGTGGGGGGGTGGCAGGAGGAGAGGATGGGACAAATTGACAGAGTGGCACTGAAACTATATACGTTAATATATACATGTAGAATAGACAGCCAGTGGGAATTTGCACTATGATTTACGGAGCTCGACCCAGTGCTCTGACAACCTACACGGGTGAGATGGGGTAGGAGGTGGGAGGGAGGTTCAAGAGAAAGGGGACATACGTATAGCTATGGCTGCTTCATGCTGATGTATGGCAGAGACCAACAAAGTGTTATAAAGCAGTTATTTTCCAATTAAAAAAAATAATTTTAAAACAATGGCAACAAAAGAATCCCTTGTCAGTCATTTTGTTTTAAATGCTTATTTCCTTCAACTATCTGAATGCTATGTTATCTAACAACACTAAAATCTACAAACTGAAGAATCTGCCAATTAATGAGAACATTCTTTGGACAATTAGACAAATAGCCCATTCAAACTTTGAAATTACCAAGCTGCTGAGTATACTAAGAAGCTTTTAAACCAATATCTATGTTTTATCATCTTATCTCAGTCCTGTTATAATAATATACAACTGCCCATTGTAATAAAATACAATTATTTATCTTTAAACTATAATCTTCATCCTTTAAAAATGCAGTCTATTCTCCTGTTTGTAATCTGTTGAAGTTCTGCTTTATCTTGACTGTGCACTGTTCTGATTGGGTTTTGTTTATTAAGTCAACGATCTATACTAAAAATGTGAACAGTTTGTGTCCCCAGAAGTCATGTAAGGCCAAAGTAAGAGAAGAGTAACAGGTGAGATTATTTCATCATGATAAATCCACTGATACTTGAAGGAACTAAACTTCTTTCCCAAATATGCTAAATCCTTTGCTATAATACCAAAACCTAATTACAGGTTTTCCCTGTTCGTGATCCGTATCACTTTAGATTACCCTATCCACTACCTTGCTCCACTGACTCCAGACGGCTACTGACTGGCCAAGGGTCTCCACTCCTCGTTTTTCTGGTTTCTACCTGAAACTCAACCAGCTGCCTCCCAGCCCGCCAGCCTGCCCTAACTCCCTTATTATCTATCTATCATCTAACTCAACTCTTTCTCCCCGAGGTAAAGACCTAGCCCCCAATCCCCACTGCTTGGATAACACAATTTCCGTTCCAACTCTGGCTGCCATAAAACCACCTACCTATCTTCTGACGTGACTTATCTCCCCCAGGTCACTTATCTTCCCAGTGACCTGGATCTGAAGAGCCTAGAACCTTTTAAAAACTATGACAAGGCAAGATGTATGCTTTTAATTCTGAATGTGTTTCTCCATAGAGACAATGTTATAAGTAGTCCTCAAGTTCTATGGTGCTGCTGCTGCTGCTGCCAAGTTGCTTTAGTCATGTCTGACTCTGTGCGACCCCACAGACGGCAGCCCGCCAGGCTCCCCCATCCCTGGGATTCTCCAGTACTAGAGTACCATAACTCAGTTATTCACAGGCCAAGAATGGTGGGGGAGGCCAGTTTTGGTGGGGTAGATAGTTAAGCTAGGCATCATTCATATCAATGTTTCCTCAGGGAAAAAAGTATTTCACATTCCAAACAACTGACTTTAAAAGACTGCCCCCTTACTGAAAATACTATTCTCTCAGCAAGCAACACTATGTGTTACAAGTAGTGATCAGTATCTGTTAACTGACTGATATATTTGGAGGAACAACTGTATCTGCTGCTATAGTAAATTTTAAATGTAATTTAACATTCAAAGACCAGGGCAAAGTCACTAAATTTTTAAAACACATTTCCTGGCCTCTTATTTGTTATTACTGATCTAAGCTAAGGAGGCCCACAATTTACTTTTTTACGACACTACTGAATTCAACTTAAGAGAAAGGAAAACTAAGCTTTCACTGGGAACTGATTATGAGCCAAGAGGCTTACATACATCCTTACTACAATTCTGTGAAATCAGGAACTCTTAACTCAATTTTAGATGTGAATAAACTAAGGTTCACAAAAATCAGGTATGTTGATAGTTGGCTTATAGGAGTAATAATTGGGCCAAAAAAGAAAAAGGGAAATTTCACAGATTGAGAATGATACTGAATTCCAAATCCAGATAAATCAGAGTAAGGAATATGAAAGGTGAACTAGAAATAAAAGTAGAAATTAGCCATATTTTAATTCAAGAGCTTAGATGCAGCATATACCACTAACATATATGCAAGGGTCAGACTCACCTTTCACAGGCAGCTCCTTCCTCCTAAAAAATGAACATACATGGAAAGGTGTGCTTTGTCAAACATTTTATGAGATGAGATTCTGGTCAGAGGGTGAAGCTGAGAATGACCTGGGACATCAGCAAGTGAAGACACTCAGGGATTCTGAGAGTCAGGGCAATCTGTGGATTGCCACATGGCCTGCTTCCTTGGACTGCCAGCCCTCAAAGCAAAACTGATACAGCCTCATTCCCCCTGAAAACTGCTTCATCTAGGAGCAATTTGCCCAAGATACGGAGGAGAAAGAGTGAAGTTCAGATACATCATCAAGTCTATCTGCTATCCAAGTCCATATTCTCTCCCACTTTACAATCGGAAGCCTAAGGCACGTTTTTAAAATAAATACTTTATTTTCCCATATCAATCTCTTCTTTTGAATCTAGAATTAACAAATTTATGTTAAATTGTATAATTCAGTACCTTCTATAATAACACAATTTTTTATAATAATATGCCTTAAAAATGAAATGTATAGATGCTAAAAGTAATTGACTTCGGTGAAAACAATTTTAACTAAAAATTATATTTTATTACAGTTTAAGTAGGATAAAGTTATTACCAATAATAATAATAAAGCAACATTTCAGTTCAGTTTAGTTCAATCGCTCAGTTGTGTCCGACTCTTTGCGACCCCATGAATCACAGCACACCAGGCCTCCCTGTCCATCACCATCTCCCGGAGTTCACTCAGACTCACGTCCATTGAGTCCATGATGCCATCCAGCCATCTCATCCTCTGTCGTCCCCTTCTCCTCACGCCCCCAATTCCTCCCAGCATCAGTCTTTTCCAATGAGTCAACTTTTTGCATGAGGTGGCCAAAGTACTGGAGTTTCAGCTTTAGCATCATTCCTTCCAAAGAAATCCAGGGCTGATCTCCTTTAGGATGGACTGGTTGGATCCCCTTGCAGTCCAAGGGACTCTCAAGAGTCTTCTCCAACACCACAGTTCAAAAGCATCAATTCTTCAGCATTTACTGTGCACTTATTAATATTTTTCAGGTTCTGAGCTAAGCCCTTTGAATACTGTCATATTTATTTTTAGTTCTTTACTCTGTATTGTATCACCAGCATACTTTTGGGAGGGATTTACTGACACAGTCAACTCTTGGATGATAACCTACCAGTTCTTTGCAAAGAAAAGGAGTCACAGCAACCATAGGTGCCTAAAGGTACTACTTTCAACCAACTAGTCTATTCCCCTAGAACTGGAAAAGAGAGAAGTGGAGAGTTTTGAGTTACTTCTATGACTAGCGCACCACACCAATCCATCTTCCTTCACAGTAACACACACATATGCAAATACACACACATGAGAAACTGGTGAGCAAAAACAGTATTATCTCTTCTCAAATGGTTCCTTCTCACTTTTGTCATCTTAAACAAAACCCTAGATAGCTATATATGGCACACCTCTTTTCTTCCACTGGCAACAACAGGTATTTAAATCTGCTTCTGAGAATACAAAGATTGGTCACTTAGTCTTCTCAGAGGAAACAAAGCAACCTGAAATATACTCCAAAGGTGCATGCATGCACTCACACACAAATAATAATCACTTTTCCTTTTTTGCCATGCCACGTAGCATGCAAGGATCTTCCTCAACCAGGGATCAAATCCATACCCTCAGCACTGGGAACACAATCTTAATTTCTGGACCTTCAAGGAAGTCCAATAATAACTTTTAAGAGACTCAAAACCTAACATCTATAGCAAGATAGATAGATACACCAGAGGACTAGAGAATCTATCTGCTGGATAACTCCTTTTATGTGCCCCTTGTCCCTTTCTAGCTTTTAAAAGGATTTATTTCCCATCCTATGATGGTCCCTCCCTATGTGCTAACTTTGTATGCACCTCCCAGATTCATCCCATAATAATCCCAAATCCTGTTCCCCAACTCATGTAAGATTTCACTTTTCATTATGAGTAAGAATATATGTATCTAAATGCCAAAGAAACTAAATATATCAATGGGAAAAGTATTAACTATTACTATCCAATGAAAGGGGGGAAAAACACATACACATTTTAAAGAAGAAAAATATATATATAATCCTGAATCTTCAATCCCAAGAGTAAACTTGTTTGTTTCTAAGGCGAACACAAGGATTATACCAAAGAACAGATTTTTGCTCAAAGATGATTCCATATATGATTTAGTTCCAGTCTCCAAAATCATGTAAACTTTTTATGAAAATAATTATTAAAGATCATGTTAAAAGCCTACTGAAAAAAGAAAACTTTTTCTACCTTTAATATTTTTTATAAAAATACTTTTGATTTTGTTGCAGTCATAAAAAGGGTAAATTACCTGAAACACAGATGTATTTCCACAAATCTATACACTCTAATAAAATTGGACACATGTTGAAAGAAAAATCTGCATTCGGTGCAACAGAAAAGCAACGGAGATATAATTAAATAATCTAAATGAAATAAACAGGTAGTTCTCAATTTATGAAATTTAACAAAATAATTTTAAGGTTGATAAAAATAAATGTATTAGTGAGGGGCTTCCCTGGTGATTTGGTGGTAAAGAATCCACTTGCCAATGCATGAGACACGAGTTCCATCCCTAATCCAGGAAGTTGTGGCCCACGTGCCCAGCCACAACTATTGAGCCTGTGCTCTAGAGCCCTTGAGCCACAGCTACTGAAGCCTTAGTACCCTACAGCCCGAGCTCAGCTGCAAGAGAACTCACTACTATGAAAAGCTCAGGGAACACAACTAGATAGTAGACCCTACTCACTGGGACCAGAGAAAAGCCCACACAGCAACAAAGACCCAGCACAGCCCAAAATTTAAAAAAAAATAAACATTAAAAATAGTATTAGTAAGAATTAGAGCCATGCTTATAGAAAGTTTATAGTTCTCAAGGAATCCACAGCAAACATATATTTTATCATTTCCCCTTCATAAATTAAAAAAGGGGGGGGTGGTGGAGGGCTTATTCCTTGAAGACAAGGGAAAGTTCCAAGCATTCCACTGACGTTTACAGAGCAGCCTGCTAAACCACCATGGTGGCAAGAGAGGGGGAAAATAAACATAGCAAATAATCTTTTAACTGCCTTTCCACCTTGCCTGCTCTGTGCTATGAGAAAAACTGCAAGTGACAGTCCATGACAGCTGAGGCCACGTGGCACCACGGGAGCACCCACACTGGGATGCTGGCGGACACACACTGGGCTAAGCTGGGCAGAGGGGGCTGAGGCAGTGGCTCCTCAAGCCAAAGCTGAGGAAGACAGCAGTCTGACGTGAAGTGAGGTTTTCTCTCTCTTCTTTCTTCAATCTATGCCCTCCACCCTGTTCCCCTTGACTAATTTTCCTTTCGGTCTATCTTCACTTTCTTTGGGACCATGTCATTTTTTGGAAAAGTACTTAGGAGTTAGATCTTATAATCTTTCTTATATCCCACAGAACTAGCATGATTATTATTTTGATCATTAATATCTTTGTATTACTGAGGATGAAATTACATTTTATAAAAAATAATGGCTCCACTCTTACAGGAAAAAATCTTCAGTATTTTTATAAAGGAAAAAGTCTAGAAGACCATACACAAAATATTAATAGTGATTATTTCTAAATGTTAGTGTAACAGATGCTCTTAACATGCTTTTTCCACATTGAGAATTTTATAATAAACATATTTGAATTGTATAACCAGGAAACAAATGGGATCAGAATTCATGCTGTTTACCACATTTCCAGCCTTAGCAACCTTATGATTACACAGGCCACAAAGGTTAAAAACATCAAATTAGAACGCCCCTGTAATTTCAGGTTAAAAAGGTTCATGTTTACATGTTCCTAGTATGTTCATCACCCAGAATTATTCCTTAATATGGCATATTGTTAACTGTAAAGCACTGTACAAAGATATGCGATTATAATTCACCTCTGATCAATAAGGTTCAAATGAGATTAAAATGTGAAATGACTATTAGTGAACTTGAGGTAGCAACGCGTTCTAGTTTATTTATAGTAATGACAGCTTCTTTTTAAATTTATTTCTTTCATTTCTGGCTGACTGGGTCTTTGTGGCCATGGGTGGGCTTTCCTTAGCTGCGGGAGTGGGGGCTCCTCTTGGTTGCGGCGTGTGGGGCTTTCACTGCAACGCCATCTCTTGTTGCGGGGCCTAGGCTCTGTGGAGCACGAGCGTCATCAAGTGTGGCTCTCAGGCTCTACAGTGAGGGCTCAGCAGTTGTGGGGCACAGGTTTAGCTGCTTGCAGGCATGTGGAATCTTCTGGGACCAGGGATCGAAACCCTGTCCCCTGCACCAGCAGGTGGATTCGTAGTCACTGTACCACTAGGGAAGTCCCTCATTCTAGTTCTTAAACTCCTTCCCATTCTGTACACACTCTTCAAGTTCAATCCATGGTTACAAATTCTCTGACTTTTCTACTCATCATCCAGTACTGGTAAACAGCATTAATTCTGATCCTATTTGTGTCCTGGTTATACAATTCAAATATGTTTATTATAAAATTCTCAATGTGGAAAAAGCATGCTAAGAGCATCTGTTCCACTAACATTTAGAAATAATCACTATTAATATTTTGTGCTCTCAGAAGGTGTCTGTAATCACAGTCCCATCATTTTAGAGTAATGAATGAAATGTTACTAATTTTCTCCAAATCAAAGGCCTCTTATCTATGTGTGTCTATATAAATTAGAAAATGCCAGAAGGCATAATATTATGGGACATAGAAGGAAAAGACAAAGAACAAGTTTTATCTGCTTTTTAATTTATGGTGTTGTCTACATCCTCCCCAACCTATCAGTCCCTCCTAACCTCTCTGACTCTCAACCACCTTACATTTTCCGTCCTTCCAACTCATCAACCAGAAAAAATCCAATTCTCCTTCTTATACTGGGCTTATAATAAAGGAAACAACACAGTCACGCAGACTAGTGACATGACTGGTCTCCTACTTTAGGCAGACTATAAGACTTCTATAATCTTATCTTGATCAGCAAATTTTCACAGAGCCTTCATCAATAACTAAAAACACTCATCATTTAAGATTCACACAGACACAAGAGAGGCATACAAGAATGTACCTACTTCATCATCTCCCTAGTAAACTGACTAATGTTGACATCATCCTTTCGTCTGCCTCCGTAATATCAGAGGATAAACTATCTGTTCCATTTCCTATTCAAGGCCAATCCCTCCAGCTACACTTGTGATCCACAGAATCTTATAAATTCCTCTTTAACAGACCCTTGACCCACTAATAATCCCATACACCTTTATTGATTTTCCCCCAAATTTACTGAGGTATAACTGTATACCATCTTCAAGTTTTATTATAGATACAAACCCATGAAACCATCAAGACAATCCCAATGATGAAGATTTATATCACCTCCAAGAGGCTTCTTGTGCTCCTTTGTAATACAACCCTGTTTCTTTAGGACTTCCCTGGTGGCTCAGAAGGTAAAGCGTCTGTCTACAATGTGGGAGACCCGGGTTCAGTCCCTGGGCTGGGAAGATCCCCTGGAGAAGGAAATGGCAATCCACTCCAGTACTATTGCCTGGAAAATCCCATGGGACAGAGGAGACTCATAGGCTACAGTCCATGGTGTCACAAAGAGTTGGACACAACTGAGTGACTCTCCTACCCACACAGAGTCACTGATCAACTGTCCACCACTACAGATTAGTGTGCACTTTCTAGAATTTTCTATAAATGGAGCTGGGTAGTAAAGACTGTAACCATGTCCATATGCAAAGCTGCGGGTATGTCCAGGAACTATCTGAAAGACTCCAATCACATAGCTCTTAGAGCCATACAAGCAAGACTTAATGGCTAAAGCAATTAAATAACAATGAGGTATCAGTACAAACCTATTAGAACACTAAATCCAGAATATTGACACCAACAAATTTGGCAAGGTTGTGGAGCAAAAGAAACTCTTACCCACTGCTAGGAAGGCAAAACAGTCTAGTCACTTAGAAAGATAGGTAAACATACTATTACCACACAGTCCAGAAATTCTGCTCCTTATATTTACCCAAAGGAACTGAAAAGTTATGTCTACACAAAAGCCAACACACAGGGTTTACAGCAGCTCTACTCATAACTGCCAAATCTTTGAAGCAACCAAGATGTTCTTTCGTAAATCAATGTGTAAACAAACTGTAACACATCCAGATGATGGAATATTATTCAGTACTAAAAAGATATGAGCTATTAAGTCATGACAGATAGGGATGACTCTTAAATGCCTATTACTAAGTGAAAGAAGCCAATCTCAAAAGGCTACATACTATAGAGTTCCAACTATATGACATTCTGGAAACGGCAAAACTATATAAACAGTAAAAAGATCTGTGATCACTTGAGGAGGCTGATGGCCTAGGATGAATGACTAGAACACTGAGGATTTTGAGGGCAGGGGAATTATTCTGCATGATATCATAATGGTAGATTCCTGTCATTAGATGTTTGTCCAAATCCATAAAAGATACAACACCAAGAGTAAACCCTAATGTACTATTGTCTTTGGGTGTCAACATAGGTTCATCAATTATAACAAACACATTGCTCTGGTGGAGGAAGTTGATAATGAGTTAGGCTATGCATGTGTGAGGGTAGGGAGTGTATAGGAAATCTCTAGAACTTCTACTCAGTTTTGCTGTAAACGTAAAACTGCTCTAAAAAATAAAGTCTATTCAAAGAAAAAAGAACCATATAGCAATTTTGGAATTGAAAAGTAAAATAACTAAAATGAATATTTCACTGGAGAGAGGCTTAGGAGCTTACTGAGCTGGCAAAAGACATAATCAGCAAATGAAGATAGGCAATGAAAAGTATCCAGTCTAAACAATAAACAGAAAAAGAATTAACAAAAATCATCCACGTGTCAGCGCCTTTTGGGACACCATCAATACTAAAAACATACACATAATGGCAGTCTCAAAAAGAGAGGAGGAGAGATAGAAAAGGCCTGGAAGAATATTTGAAGAAATAATGGCTGGAAATTTCCCAAACTTGATGAAAAACATTACTCTCTACACCCAAGAAAAACAAACTCCAATTAGATTTCACATCTATACATATCATAGTTGAATTGTCAAAAGACAAACACAAAAAGAAAATCTTGAGAGTAGCAAGAAAATAACTCCTCATGTACAAGAGATTGTCATGAATTAACAGTTGACTTTTCATCAGAAACCACGGTGGCCAAAAGGCAGTGAGATAACATAGTCAAAGTGAAAAAAGAAAGACTGTCATTCAAGAACTCTATATGTGGCAAAATATTCTGCAAAAAACAAAGGAGAAACAAGTGATAAAAGGAAAAAAACAAGAAATTAAGATATTCCTAAATACAAAAACAGAAAATTCACTCCTAGAAGATCTGCGCTGCAAAAAAAATACTAAATGGAGACTTTTGGTTAAAATGAAAGGACTTTTAAGTACCTTATATTTACACATAAAATAAAGATCACTGGCAACAGTAACAACATGAGTAAACAGAAGAAACAGCATTAAGTATATTTTAACTATTTTTCTTCTATGTGATTTAAAAGACAACTGCATTAAACAATAATTACAAAACTGTGTTTGTGAGCTTATAATGTACAAAGATGTATGCCCTTAGTCACTATGCAATAACATACACGTAAAACTCATGTCAAAATCCCTATCATGTTGGGGCTAAGTCATCCAGGTAATATAAAAAATTATTCAATTCAGAAACTGCATACTTTCTAAAGTTCTACTAAGCAAACCCTCAATAAAAATATGAAGACTGTAAATGAGTTTCAGAGTTACGTTTTGTCAGCTTCTGCACAACAAGAAACAATGAACAAAATAAAAAGGAGAGTATAAGAAGTACAAAGTATGAGAAGCTATTTGCAAACTATTTATCTGATAAGTGGTTAGTATTCAAAACATATCAGGAATGTACTCAACAGCAAAAATCATCAGTATCATCATTCAATTCTAAAATAGGTAAAGGAACTGAAAAAGGACTTCTTCCAAAGAAGAAGATACACAGATGGCCAGCAGATACATTAAGTGTACAATGTCATTAATCATCAAGGACTACAATCAAAACCACAGTGCGATATCACCTCACATCTGTTAACATATCACCATAAAGACAGGATGTAACAAATGTTAGTGGGGATGCTGAGAAAAGAGAATCCATGGATTCCTCAGAAGATACCTAGAATTAGATTTTCACTTCCTAATAATCAATACCTTAAATTTTAGCTATTTACCCAATTAATTCATGGACATTGAATTAATGCTGCATTAAATTATGGAACTAACAAAATTGCATACCAGTGATATTCACATTAGTTAAAATAATACTCTATGAATTTTAGGGAGCTAAAAATCAATTATCAAATGCTCACTCTGATAGGGCACTATAAATACCAGTTCATAATTAACAGAAAAATGACAAAATGAACACTTTAAACAATAAATTTATATTCTAAAGCAAACTAAGGATTATATAGAACTTTGCTGTTTATTCATTAATTTATTCACCAAGCATTTATGGGGCACCTGCTTTGTGCCAGGTACTATGCAAGAAACCAGGGACAAAAAGACAAGGTCCCTACCCTCAAAGTGTACACAGCCTAGTGAAGCACCCATTCTGAAATCAAAGAACTTATGAGTAGAAGGGATCTTATAGTTCCTTTATTCAATATAAGGAAACTGAGACTCATAGCTATTTAAACCACAAAGGCAAACAGACACTCAGGTCTACAGTAATCTCGCCTCGTGTGTTCTTTGCACTATTCATTTTCTTATGATTAAGAGTGATGATGGAGTGCTTCAATGTGAGTGAACTACAAATACGGAGCTGTGAATAAAACATGAGATAGTTACCAAATTAGAGACAGAAATGCCTAATGGATGTGGACAATATATTTAATAATTTAGAGACAGAAATTCTTAATAGATTGGTGATATCATGATAAAGCCCCAATAAGAAACTAAAGCACTAAAACAAGAAACTGAAGAACTAAAATAAGGTAATATAATATTAAGACTTCTAAGCCATAATTATCATTTTGCCTCTGCTTACTGATTTAGATGTGTATAAGAGACAGGTATATGGGTGTGATGCAGGTGCTGACACTCCGCATGAGAAGACTGATAGCCAGCGATGTCACTGTGAATCACCCTTAACCTAGACTCCTGTCTGGACGCCCCCTGGATGATATTTTCTAAATTTTTATTTT